>NHYE01000197.1:0-22755 GCA_002938385.1 Gymnopilus dilepis
GGTATGTCTTGATCAATTTCTGGAAATGATGTAGGGAGGTCGGCAACCGGGGAAATCGTGTCCTGGTGCTCCAAACCACTGTCCTCCATCGCAGGCTCTGGCTGGAAGAAGGTACCCCACGGGTCAGTCGTTTGCTGCCGCACGATAGTGTCTAGCTGTGGTTACGGGAAATTCTGTTAACACCTTTTATATGACCCTGGGGCAGTTTGGCATCCTAGATAACCTACCTCACTGGCCAGTGCAATGAGCTGAGCAGAATCTTCTGACTGCCGAGAAACCCCCTCAAATGAAGAGTGGAGCCAGGTGTCGTCGAGGGACGTACCAATCGGCTGTACAGGAGCTAGACTGGGAAGGGAGCGAAGCTGATCTGCGACGGTACTGATAGCTGATTCGTCATTTAGCAGAGTTTCGGAACTTTGTACTCCAATGTCACTCCCGGATCTCATCAGTGTAGGGTATGGCAAAAGATTATGACAACTTTCTTGCGCGGGTTTCAAGGTGTCTAAGGCTGGATCATTACCTGACCAAACCCAATAAGGGTTGACATGAGTCGGATAGAAGGTATCATGGCGCTCTTTGTCTCTGGACTGAGTGTCCTTCGGCGTTGCCAATAGCCGCTCAACTTTCCTTCCTCTTCTTTGCTTCTTCGCTCTTTCGCCCTTCTTCCTGGGGCTGTATTTATAGCCAGGGAATTGTTGTCTATGCTCCGCCGCGACTTCGTCGGCGAGTTGCTTATAATGGTCTCGCAAAGCAGGTCCAGCGTGCCAGACAAGGGAAGCGAGTCTGGAAATCTCGGAAGCTTGAAGCCCTTTCACAGAGGCAGCAAATTCTCGGCGAAACAGAACCCAGCTATTGGAGGGTCGTGGCGGTCCGCACTGGGAGGACATCAATGCAACAGTCGGGATATCCGACTAGTACTTGGTAAGAAGTAGGACTTACCGACAAGCTTTTATATCGTCGATGCCTGTCAAGTTGATTTGATTCTCAGTCATTGAAGCCCAGCGTCCTATGTCGTCTACGGGCGTTTGACTCATTCCTCAGTCGTATCCCAGACCTTGACATTGCTCCCATGGTTGTCTCTTTGATCCGTAATGAAGTCTCCCACTGTATTTGTTCAATAATTTATGACAAACGCTCGAGGACAGTGTTTCAGGTATTGTTATGGATGTCCCTGACTGGATCTCGTCATCCATTATACCGCTTGCAGGCAGGCTCACAAGTTTTTGAGCACCTCATCAAGAACGGTCTTCAGATCAGTCGTTCTAAAATCTTTGCAAAGTTTTTGGTATTTTGATCTGCAGTGCTAGACAACGAGGTATCCTGACAGGGGAAGTATCCCTGTCTTTCCACCTAAGTATAATCTGCCGAAACCCAGATAGAAACTCATTTACTCAAAATGGCATACAGTAATTGACCGGTAATCTAAACTCCGAAAACTGATTTGCCTGTATCTTCCGCACGTCTTCACCGTTTGTCCTGAAATTTTGCAGACTGGTTGGATCCAATGCCGAAATTATATGTAGCAAATTTGAAGTTTTTTTGAGATGAAGGTGGAAGTCCAGAGACGAAATATACTAGGTGTACAGATGGAATAATTCAAACTCCGCTCAAAAACGTATTTTTTTCCACCATTTCTTGCTGTCGCAGGATTGCACACTGTCGCTAGAAAACGGTATAGTTGTATTCTCCATGGCTCAGGCTTTCTCCCAATNCTTGTCCTGAAATTTTGCACACTGGTTGGCTCTAATGCCGAAATTATATGTAGAAAATTTGAAGTTTTTTTTGACATGAAGGTGGAAGTCCAGAGACGAAAAATAGGTGTACAGATGAATAATTTAAACTCCGCTCAAAAACGTATTTTCTTCCACCATTTCTTGCTGTCGCAGGATTGCACACTGTCGCTAAAAAACAGTATAGTTGTATTCTCCATGGCTCAGGCTTTCTCCCAATATTTTTTTCTTGATGGGAAGTTGGGAAGTGCACGAGAAAAACAGGCGAGAAAAGTGTACAAATGGACCATGGTGTACAAATGGACCGTTATGTAAAGACTGTAAGCATGACACAAGTCCTTCATCAGGCAGTTGGCTTGCTGGCCCAATGATAAATTCGTCTTCGTCTCGTAATATGAGTTGCAACGGATTTCTCGGTTCGTTCCTAACGGGACCTCTCAGGACATGCAAAGCAGACTTCTGATTCCTTTAGTACCTATCAGATGTCACATTATGTTCACCCCTTCTTACAGCAGCATGTATAAGGTGATCGACTTCGGCACTCGAAGGGGTTCCCCTCGGCCAGCGTTGATGCGCTCCACGCAACTAGATTGGCGAAATCGACTCATTAGCCAGGCGGTCGTTTCCAAGAGGATCTAGATAATACCCGTTCAAAGCAAAGTCTGCGAGTAGTGCGTCGCCTGATCTCATGCTGACTACTCTGCTAGACCCCGAAGCTGCAACGCGTAGAACTACTGCGTCCCCTTTCCAATGTGTATCGGGATTAATGGCCTCTATTGCCAAATTTTCAGATAAACGGCGATCGTTCTTGAAAAAAAATTGAAAGCGGTGCTTGCTACCGTAGATGTCGACGACAACCACTTCACAATCCCATACGCGGGGCTGAGTAGAATCGTCGGTGAAGGCGCCCTGCAGGAACGCGAATCGTCGACAACCGTCATCCTGGGCTTGGATGTTAGTGAACTTGGGACGTTGATCAGCGGATCGATAAACCCGTCCTCGTATGGTGAGATGTCGATATCTCTTTGACCGGGTTGGTATGGATTCGTGTTTGTAAGGCATATCTCTGCTTCGACGGCTTTCCAGGAATGAGAATGTTAAATATCCTATCCTACATAACCTTTCATGCCCGAGAATTCTCTCGGCCGTAGACCATCGAAACAATGGCGAGAAGGATTGAGGCGAATGCAGATGCTCCCTTGATCCGGGATGCCTGGGACACGGAACTTTGAGTGCCAAAGCAGCATCAATAGGACAATGAAGTGGAAATGAACGTACTTATGTTTGCCCGAATTCAAGTGGTTTTGGGAACCCTGCCTGACTTGCATAGAATAGTCATGAGAGACGAGATCGCCGACACAAAATGGTACAATGGTATTCGTTGATGACCCTTCCTCTCGCTTCCCTCGGACGGCTTCTCTCCCTGTTCTTCTTAGACTTGAGTCAATTTCTGGGGAATGTTGAATCTTGGCGCCATTAATAGCGAAATACATAGAAGATCAATTTGCACATACGTCGAAGATGGCGTCTACGCATATTTCGAGTATACTAATCGCCGACCTTCCCACCTACAATCCAAACACGGTGCTCTGGAGAAAGCTGTCAATGCAAAGGACGAACTCAGGTGTTTGTTCACTTTTAGACCTCGCTGCAAGCTCCTATTCATTGATCGTCTTTATCCTCGTCCTATCCACCTTAAAGACTCGTGCTCGTGTCGTCAGCAACAGTTTTTATTAACGGATTGACTCCCAGTGCCGTTGCCATTCTCGACCAAATGTGTGTTCAAGAGTTGACTTCTGAAGACTAGCGGGCTGGGCGACTCCAGCCAATGAGTTTTGAGGCCAGCTTTTCTGGAACCCCTGGAACTTGAACCGGCCGCCCAGCCGGGTCTGGCTGACCTCTCACCCCGAAAGCCTCAGAGCGCGTCAATTCCTCCATTTAACAAATACAAATCAACGTCGAGTTGTGGAACGCGACGCATGATCGCGTTTGTTGAAGGAGAAGTGGGGGGCAAGTACACTGCGAACGGAAAAGTGGCTTCGCCTTTGCACTTTCCCAGGCGTCACATGACGGCCATTGAACTTCTCTGATTGTATTATTTAATTTATTATAGTCTCGTCCCTCCTCTCACACTCACGCTCTACATCTCGCCGCCTCTGGGGTCCACGTTGAGTCGCGGGCGCCAGTTTAGATTGGCATCGCAAGACGCACGGTATGACGTGGCAGCGGCCAACGCCGCTTCATCCAACACCGCTGGCTCAGGTACGTGCCCCTTCCCTCCTCTTTTTGCTAAGAAAAATTCTTCTTACATAAATTTTCATGTACGTAGGATACCCTCCCTCGCTGTCGCTGCCGCCGCCGTCAACGTCTCCTCCTTCTTCCATGTCTTCTACGACATGTCCACCCCCGCACTCTCATATACCACTCCACCCTCCGCGCTGGTGTACGTGCCAACTAGTCCATTGATACGCTGATCGCCGCAAGGCCCACGTCGTGACGGGGCGGCGGCTGCTGCCTCACGCGGTCTCCTCGGCAATAGTAAGTCCCTCTGCCCCTCCTTTTCTGCTTTAGGACTCACTTTTACAGGAGCTCCACGGGTGTCTACGCACCTCGAAGGTTCTCGGTTGCCTCCACCACTTCGCGCATTACCTCCATGACCCATCACCGCTTCTGTTTCCTCCTCCCGCCGCCCTACTGTCTCTACATTAGCTGAGGGCTTGACGTGGCAGCTGCCACCTCTGCTTCTTGCACCCTTGCTGGTGTAGGTGCGCCCTCCTTTCTGATTCTTTTCCATCATGTAGCACTGACAAGTTAGTTCAACAACCCTTGACTGTCCTTCACTATGCTTGATGCACCTGGTTCTGACAAGGTATGCGCCTTTCTCCATCCTTTTCTGATTACCACTGATTAGCTGCTTTGATACAATTCTTGGCCTGTCTTCTCACTTCCCTGCTGTCTTAGGCTTAAAGGTATGTTTGTCACTTCTATCCCTAACGGCGCTGATGTGCCAGTCCCCGACTCCGTATTTCTACACATGTATGGTGGCAAATCAAAATTCCATTTTAGTGGAAATCCATGCTATGTCCAAGCTCCGACTTGATAAGGTAGATATACTCGCGTAGATTCACGGCGGCACCGTAAATCGTGTAAATTGACGTGTCATGCCGAGGAAGGGGCCCTGGAGGACTGAAGAACCCATCGAAACCGGCGTGGAGAGCTGATGAGAATTTTGTTCTGGACAGCTGAAGAGACGGGAAACACATCAAGTGAGTTTGGGAGGTTTATTTGACGCGTAGCATTTAGAAAAAATTGTACATAGCACCGAAGAAAATTGCACAACATGATTCTGTTTTAGAATCAGCATTGAATAACTTTCTACTGGACAAAGAAGTGAGGATCCGAGCAAGCCGGTGAGGTCATTCGTTTTGCGAACTCAGAACATGTCGTCGACCTCGGGACTCATTGGTCGCTCACTCGCTCTCCCCTGATCTCATACGATCTTTCTCGATTAAAGTACAGATCAGAACGAGCTATAGCACAGGGCCGACTATGACAAAGCAACTCTACTCCTTGGCACATAGGTGTGTCTACGCAGCGCTGATCAAAATTTTAACAAAACACTTGAAAGAAGGTACGATCGTTACTGTGAAAAGAGACGGGAGACCGTTGAGTTGGCATCAAGGTCGATGGCAACGGAGCTTCATGTTTCCGAAAGCGTATTGATCCAGGACCAGCAGTCAGGACACAATAAACCATTGTTTGATCATTGTTTCGATTCAACTTGTGTGTCCTTCGAATCCTGTTCCACAGGCAACCTGTTGAAACCGGAAAGAATAAGTATACCCTTCAAAAGAAAGAACAATTAAGTACCGTGATTGGAAAAAAGAAAGGCTCAGAGGTAATCCTCATTCCCTCATTCACGTAGATGACGATTTTTCTGTTCCGCGTTTCCTGCGATGGACTTCTCACAAACGCCAGTCTGAGAAGAAGCCTGGAATAAAACTAAAGATATAGCTCGATTACTGACCTCTGCGTTACACACTTTGGCGTTGCTCGGTACTTAAATCGTGGGTTTGGACACGTAGAGCAAACAGCTTCACAACGAGGAGCAAATCAAGACTATTAGACCCTCATGGAAAGAAACCTTGTGGGTGAACTAAAGTACGGAGAGCTGTAAGGAGGCTCTGAAAGTTATAGGGATAAGTTACTCGCCTCCTCTCGTCCCAGCTAGAGGTGCCAAAATGGCATACGCGTTTAGTCAAGACAAGATTCGCCACATCAGGTTGTAAGGTGTACCAGCGAAAGAGCAGCACACGAAGGGGACGCGACGAAGGAAGTATCAAATTGCATTTTCGCGCGATTAAGGCACTCACGGGGCTCCTTGCGCAAGGTAAATATTATACACGTCTGAATTCCGCTCAACTCTTTTTCCTTCTCTGAAAATCGTCTCAAAGAGAGCTTGGTGGGTCGTTATAGGGGAAGAAACAATAGTGAGAGCACGAATCAAATCAAGAGGGTCAGAATGGGTGACGAGAGAGAGTGAGGCACAAATATGAGTCAGAGATGGACATAATACTGCTCAGAGTCAGAGAGGTCAGTCCTGCCGAGTCCTGCCGCCTGTCACAGGTCACATATCACATGGGCGCAAAAGAGCGCACAACTTTTCTTCCATTTGACCTATCGCAATGCATAGTGTCCCTCTCAACGAGTCATGCAGAGGGGAAACAGCACAGGATGCTTCTACATAGGTGCCAGGCTCACCTGCCTTTCTTCTCATTGACGATCTCCTATCATTGTCTACAAGTCCGGGAACCCCACCTTCCTGTGATTTCGGCCAACGCCTGAGGCCCGAGTTATTGTCCATCTCTCCGGACCATGCTTCCAAAGGAGTTTTTCTGCGTCACCTCAGATATATAATATTGCTACAATGCGAATGTTCATCCCCATCCCCTACGGCAGCGAGCTTGCCTTCTCGATCATGTCATCGACGCAGCTTGTGACAGCAGTCGACGAATTTATCAAGGACATTGCTGATCTCCCCACCCATCAACCCCTTGACCATGCATTGGAGAAGGCCATACGCGCAGAAAGAGAGTTGAGGCATCTTTTCGCATCCGATCCGCATAACCGCTTGCTACAAGACTTGTTCATCGGGTTGGTCGACGTTTTGAGTCTTGATCCTGCCATCAGACGCACTCGCGCTCGCCTGGTGAATAGCAAGGCAGACTTGTCCGGACATCATATATTTCCTCTGAAGGCAACGTCTAGAAGGGGGAATCTATTGCCCAGCACAGTAACAGACCTCAAGTCTTTCCGCGAGCATTGGCATGTGTTTACCCATGGAGTTTTGTCAAAGATGACTGCTCGGGACTGGGAGAATGTTATTGTGGCCGGTGGATCTGTTCTGGCTTGTCTGGCACCACCGCAACGAGTGATTCCGCCGAAGGAGCTGAACGAGCTCTATCAGTCAGAAAATTATGCAACTTCCGACATAGACCTTTTCCTTTGGGGTCTTTCACCCGAGGAGGTGCGCTTCTACTTACGATTGTGTCTTCTCGCGTGCTAATCGCATTTTTGAAGGCAAAGGTTAAGATGGAGAGCATATATCAGGCCGTCTGCTCAGCTTCCCTTTGGAATGTTGTGTGTGTCCGGAAGGCCAACGTCGTCTCTATACACAGTGAGTTAGTCGTAACTTCAGTTGACCAAGAGACACAGTCCTATTCCAGCATATTATCCCAATCGGCCCCTGCAAATCATTTTGCGACTTTACCAGTCCCCTGCAGAAATTCTTGCTGGATTCGATGTCGACGCTGCGTGCTGCGCCTATGATGGTAAGTCTATGCTACGGTCTTCGAAATGCGCTTATTGATGAAAGCAGGCAAGACAGTTTGGGTCAATCCAAGATCTTTATCGGCCATCATTCGCCAAGCTAATACGATCGATATTTCAAGGCGATCTCCCTCCTATGAAATGCGGTTAGCCAAATATGCTTCAAGGGGCTTTGAAGTATATATCCCGTCGCTGGAAAGGGCGAAAGTGAATGCTTCGGTAAGCTTTATGAGCAGGTTTCATACATAATCACTTACCTGGTGTCTCTTCTTGAGTTATACGACAGATACTTACCAACTTGGCCAAGAGGTCTCGCTCGCCTGCTTGTGTTGGAGCGGTGTTCTGCCTCTAACTGGCATTATTGCTATTTGAGGTTCCCAAAAGCGACTGTACTTAAGAAGAGACACCGCGGAGAACTCGGGCTCGTAGCTCCTCCCCTAGACTCACCTTCTAACGATGCAGTGACGTTGACCAGCAGCAATTATGACCGCGGCATTGGCGTCGCAAAGATTCCATATGGGCCTACTTGGACACCTCAAGCAATCAAGGATTTAGTTTTCAAAAGGGTATATCTTCCTTTTTGTTGATTTCATGTAGTCATACTGAATGTTGTGCTGCAGGATCACTCCATGAATTGTGAGGTGCATTGATTGTTAGAAAACCTCTGACTGATTTGCCGTTTTCTGAAGCACCTTACAGTGGCCATAATACAGGCCACAGACATGTCGTGTTTGCTGGCACAATGCAGGAGTGCCTTGGTTCGTTCTGTCTGGTAAGTATCGCCTTCAAATGGTGTCATATCATCTGATGGCAATCCTTCCAACTTGCGGACCCAGACTTGTCCGTCTCTGTCTGCCAACATGAGTAGGGATATCTACATTCGAGGCCCCGTCACGTATGTGAACCTTTTTTGAAAACGAAAGTTCTGAATGAAAATTTCGTCAGCTTTATGACAACCAATCCTGGCCAACAACTGCTATCAGGCAGTTTTCGTCCCATCGAATTTGGCGATTGGACGACCGAGGCTTACACGACAGCATGAAGACTACAGAAGGTCTGATAGAATTTGACAAACTTTTGGTCATCATATGTCGTATGTATAATAATTTACAAGTGAATGTATGAGAGGTGTCGACTTGCAGTAGGCAGAAGTTCGAGATGGGTAGCCGCCTATGTACATGTACTTGCTACTTAGCCTGATGAATTACAGTTCTGGTTTCTGTCTGACCATTAACGGCCCGTGCATCTGCGAGGCGCTTCAACCATTCCCAAGCCTGGCAACCCTCAGTGACAAAAGCGACCCCCACGCGATAATTGGCAAACAACGAGAACAAGTTTATTTAAGAGGACGAGAGGAGCAAGCAATAATCAAGCCTTCGTCCTTATTTAGCACGCCTTCAACACACCTCCTCGCGCGTTCGCTTTTCTATTCTTTCTTCAACGTCAATCACGTCTCTCTGACTTTCTGTGCTCTATGTCACCATCGAAAATACATGTCCCTACAAGCTCTAGTAGTCCGTCAAAATTCGGATGATATCTAAGCACTACCTCTGGCACTTTCAAGACTCAAGGAGTTCTTGCTCCAGGCCCGGGACCACTTCTCGGAAGGCTGACTCTTAGGCGCCGGTTGTACAACTTGTAACAAAGGACTTCACATGTGCTGACAGCTTCAAGCATGATTGAGAAAGAGTTTTTAAGTGGCCTATGGTTATCGAAGGACAGAGAGTTTCAGATGTCAAGTGGATGAATTACTTGTGTAAGGTCAGAGTACCGATTGCCCCGAATCCTTGAAGCTTTACGATGAAGATCCCTCATAATTTGGAACGTGACGACGCGTCGATGGCGCGCCTCAGACGCTCAGAGCCTGATAAACCAAAGCTCTGCACTTTCATTAGTGATATCCTACACATGTGCACAGTATGTAGCAGCAGCAGAATCCAAAATCGTTGTGAGGTAATAATGACGAGTCAAACAGGCAATCATACTTGGACTGGCGACAGAGCATCGATCGATATCAGGTCTATAGTCGAGAGAGTGAGGATAGGTGAGGACAGCTAAGGTAGAAAAAGTGTCATTAATGAAGACACCAAGTTATAGAATCTAGATATAGATAACAAATCATCTTTCAAGATGACCATCATTCTTGTCAACCTCTTAAGGTTCCGCTCTTTCCCATCCACATCCCTGCTAACCATTCTCGCTGGTTGGATCACGTCTAGGTAGGCCACAAGACTCTCTTGAGTAGATGGTTGATGTGGCGAGTTCTCGAGGTCGTCTTGAGAACTATACATCCTTGTTGCATAGGTACCCAGCAGATCGATGCCCTTCCACACCCCCTCCAATGATTCATGATCAGTGGCGCGGACACGAAGTATAGCCTCAGCAGAAGCCAGAGTCTTGATCGCCTTCTCAAGACACCGCAAAGCGGGCGAGCTGACGCTCCTGTTGTCTATCAAGACGGCTTCCTCAATATGGTCCATGAGGACGTCCCTGACCTTCGTGAAGGAATCAAGGAGCATAATCTTCTCCACAAGGAAGTTGCTGAAGATGGAGCCGATGGACTGGAGAGCGAGAGTCTTGGAATCATCCCATGCACACTCAATGCCCTCTTCGTTGACACGGTTTGGATCCGTGAGCTGGCGGATCTCACGCGCCAGGCTTCCAGCAGCAGAATGTGACCTTCCAGATGCACTGTTCCCATGTATCCGAGCTGAGCGTGGCTCCATAAAGCTGCGTGGTCCTGAACGGCGTCTGGATAGCACCATCTCGGACCTCCGCTCGGGAGTAGGTGCAGAGACCTAGAACATCAAGCAAGAGGGACATCCATATTTCGCTCTACTCCGGCTCGTCATCCACGTTCTTCCTCTTGGACTGTATGGCGTCCGACACGCTCCACAGGAGACTCGCAGCAGCTGTCAGGGTGACATTGGGATCGGCCTGGTGACGAACTGGCCCGAGGTGCTGATGCACAGACGGAGATGATCTGGCGATAGGTTGGACACTGAATCACAAGCGAGCATCAAAGGCTGCGAGGCAATCTTGACCAAGGTGTTGTAGCTCTTTTCTGATGGCTTGCCAAGGCCTAGCGGCAGAGGCTTAGTTCTGGTAACAGGCGATGACTGGACACTCAAGACTGAAACGGAGTCGACCTGGATCTTGTAGGCTGAGGAGGCACTGAGGTCGTCGAAGAGGTCCCAGTTGCTGGTCGGCAGACACTGGCCAGCATCTGGAATATGGTTTCCCATCCAACCACAAGGGTGTGTCCGGCAGCTTGCAATATCTGATGCAACGTCTCCAGACCCATCTGCCTCAGCTCGACAGTGGTGCTCGTCTGCTGAGTGAAGAGGGGATCCGAGATCCGGTATGACTTGTTGCGCAGGGACATCAATAACACTACGTTGCACCTGGGCCTGCAGTTCGCCCGTAGAGCTGAGATTACATGGCACGACGAGGAGGATCTCAACGAGGACCTTGGCAGCTTGGATCCGGATAGGTTGGGAGGCGAAAGGAAGCTTCATTACCATAAGCACGTGGTCAGTCACAGCATCCCAGGCGATGTCGGGCGATCGGTCAATAAGACGATGAATGTTCAATATGGCGACACCGCCTAACTTCGAGATAGCAAAGTTGATAGAGCCCGATCTCTGGGGGAAGCAAAGGCATGAGCAGCCCGTCCAAGGAGATATAAGAGTAAGAGCTCACGCACCACGTTTTCAGGGATGAAAATCCCGCTGACCCTCCTCCTATGGACGACATTGTCCTGACTTCTCTTAGACACACTCAGTAGCCCACCAGAACCCACACCAGCGTCCTCTCCACCATCAGGCCCATTCACAGGCACAACCTCCGTGCTCTGTATGCCCACCATCTCCGTACTGAGCTTGTACAAAGTCCTTGAACGCTAGGTCTTCCAGATCTTTCGAAGAATCGAAGAGTCTCCGCACGGCAGTCTGCATGATCTCTACTTCCAGATCGGTCAGAACAGGATGTTTGACAGCCATGGCACCCGTACCCGAGCCTGCCTGAGACCCAGAAACAGCAGAGCTAGAGGCCGATCGGCTGGCAGGTGCGCCGGCACTAGGTCCGGACGATCCTGTCCCTGCAGGCAAGCCCTTCTTTCCCCCACTCTGACCTCCAGTCTTGGCCATCATAGCCAAGACCGTCTCTGCATTCTGCAGTGCTTTCGAGCACGGCATACCAACTCTCCCCAAGACTGCCCGCCAGGAGAGCGCACAACCCGGTAGGACCTTCAAACATGCCATATTTCTCTCGGACAAACCAGACGGCTGCGTCGGCCCACCTAGTCCAAGCCCTTCCGCCACAGGGGGAGTTGAAAAACGTGTCTATGGGAGTCGTGAGTCCCAGCATGCCGGAGACATTCGTCAGTGAGTGATAGCTCGCAAGGACCTCGACGAAAAGCTCGTCAGAGAGATTGGTGGAGATGATGAAGGAGAGGGCGGCGAGAAGGGCGGGCCACGCCTGGGAGATAATGAATTGGACGATGCGAAGGTGGTGTGTTTGGTCATTTGGTGGGAGGGTGTCGAGGTCGAGAGCCGGAGGAGCACGAACGGCCGCGTCGCCTGCAGCTCGAGGTCGTTGAATGGCGATGGAGGTGTAGGTTGGGCCTGAGAAGGAAGCGAAACCTTCGCAGAGGGAGATAATGCATTGCACGGCCAGGAGATAGATGTAGGCTTCCGGGACAGGCGGAGCGTCTGCCTTGTCTAGCTCGTCGATGCTAAAAACAAACCCATCAACACTTTCGCCCTTCTGAAGGTGTACTGAAATATAGTCACCATTGGAGCTTCATCGCCGACCCCTGCAAACTCAACCCCGTCCCACCACTAATCATAACCACTACCCCCGACACAGTAGCACTCGCCACCCTTCTGGCCATATCTAGCCCATAAGCAGCTGCACCAGCTGCGCCTGTAGCCGTGGAGGTCGCCGACGGCTCTGCCTGGACACCGACACCACCCGTCTGCTGACAAACTCCGAGCAAGGCCAGTTTTTCTGTGACGAGCCTTTTCGGGGCGGTGATGAGCGAAGTGACGGGTTTGGAGCATGTAGCTTGAGCATTGTAGCAGTCCCACATGTTTCTGATGAGTTCGGCGTGGCTGCATAACCTGGAAAGTTGACATGGTCAGGATTTTTATTCCATATTTGAGGGCTTAAGCTCGTACCCTCTCATAATCTCCATAATTAGGACTTGCATCCATAGCGGTTTTACAGAGTGAATGTGGCGAGCCTGGTCTGCTGAATCCGAGCTGTCTTCGCTAATGATGCGAATTAACATTGAAAGGAAGACCTCTCCTTCTGTCCGCAATTCCAACGAGAATTTCTTCAGCAGTAGGAAGACAACATGAGTACATCGCAGAGATAAGTGGAATTGAGGTCGATCAGAAAGGGTCTTGAGAAGCAGGGGACAAAGGTAGTGTTGGAGGAGTAGGATAAGCTCCTCGTGCTATAAGACAAGGATTTCAAGATCTGAGCAGAAATAGCCAAGAAGCTCGACACACCTTGCAGAACAGTTCATGATAGTTGGTCAACACACATTCTATCAATTCCAAAGCGAAAGTCTTATGGAGAGACTCCAGCTTGATGGAGCGTGGTTTCTCGGAATTTGCGAGAAGACAGAGATCTTCAAAACCGAGAATGCATTTTTGGCTGATGATCCTAGAAGCTTCATGGTCTCGTTCGGTAGTTCGACTTCCGAGAGCGTCGTGCTCGGCACCTCTTCTGATTCGGCGACGCGAACTTCTAGGACCATTTTGTCAACGACTAGTTGCCGGAGGGTTGCTGCGGCCGTGGATGATACCACTGCAATGCGTGATTCTTGTAGCTTGAAGCATAGCAGTAGAGCCTGCGATGTTAGTCATGAATTATGGTTCTGATATGTTCGAAAGACGAAGAGTCCGCACATCACCCCACAAAGCACCATGAATTGCTGGAAATTTGGGTATAAGATAGACTAATGTCTGCAGAATCCGAGCCGAATGTCGACTCCCCGCGACATCTCGTCGCTTATCGTCTTATAATAAGTGGGACTGCCGACTGCGGAACAGCTTTGAGGGTGAAGAGGCGTTGTTGAAGGGACCCTAGCGAGATGGCGACGACTTTGGGGTTCTTCGTTGCACAACCCATGAAGACGGGTCGTATGAGGTCATCGGGTTGTGGTCCATCTGCGATATTCACGTTGAAGACGTTGTCAATTCGACTGGAAATGCAAACGCACCTGAAGCAAGATTAGCAGTTGCCTGCTCAGGTGACGCGCGTAGAATTGTTAAAAGCTTTTCCGCTGCCTACAGACCAACTCCCTCATTAGCCTCATCTTGCACCATTTCCGCATGATTTGACGTACACCTCGCAAATATCTGGATAATTCCTTCGTGTTTCACTTGCAAGGGACTACTTGCATCCTTTTTTGATATGCCTCCGCGGCGGGAATTAAGCGAGTCTTGGGTTAAGGCCTTGGACGAGGCTTGGTAAGTAAAAGGAATGTTTGCATTTGATCGTCGGCCTAGAATTGCTGTTGTAGTCAAGAGATAGGCGTCCAGGACGTCGCCGACGGCGTCGACGAAATGTTGGTCGACGTTTCCGGTGGTGGCGGCGGCGGCTGAACGGAATCAGAAGCTCTTACCAAACACTAGCAAAGCTACCCCTTTATTCATGATCATCATGCAGTCTTTCTTCTCTTACGCATCCTGACTACCCTTGGGCTTTATTCTGCAGCTTGGGTGTCGAGCTTTCAATATAGCAAAGTGCAGTCTATAGGAGTTTGGGAGAGCCATGGCGGACAACACTTCCAATGGTGACCTGACGATCACGCCTCCGCTCATTCAGTTACTCCAAATGTGCTGCAGGACAGTTACAGGACGCATTTCGGCAGCGACACGCGTATGTACGTCCCCTGCCTGTTTGTCGTTTCACCATGGAATAAGTTTTTCCAACTCGTGCAGGTGGTCGCATCATGTTTTGAAATAGCTTGATGCAAAAATCGCATCAACGTCGACAGGGACCGGCACCTGACAATTAGACAGGGTATATCACCAACAATTCTGCTCAACGATGCTCAAACTCTGTTCCTACTACCTTGCCGTATCATGCTGGGTCTCTCGAGCTACCTTGAACGTGCACTATCAGATGTTGTCGACGAGTACGACCACATCATCTTCGGTGAGGCCGCCCAATCCAATTTTATAATAGACTGTAACGGGCACCGTCCGTTTATAGCCAACAAGGACCCTCGAACAAACCCCATCTTCGACCTCAACGTCTTCGCGGCACAGCGAGACTGGAAGGTCCTGCGCAAAGGCATTAAACTCGGCATGCGAATCGGGAAATAGATGGCTGCTTCGGGGTACGACATCATTGGGCAGTTCCTCTCGAAGAGCGAGGAGGATGCGGACCTTGATGAGTTCATAAGAGAGTACTGCTATAGCACGCTGCATTATTCATCGACGTGTCGGATGGCTCCTGAGCGTGCTGAAGATGGTGGTGATGGGGGAGTGATGGATGATAGGCTGCGTGGGCATGGGGAGAAGGGGATGAGGGTGGCGGATGCTAGCATGTTTCCGACGATTTGGGTATGCATCTCGCGGCACCTACTGTTGTGGTCGCGGAGAAGTGTGCTCAGATGATCATGGAGGATCATGACTCTTCAGGGACGGAAAGCAAGCCCACAGATTTCTCCTCGTAGTTTTGGCAGCGTATAGCATAGTAATGTTTTTTGTCTCTATTGGATTTACTGCAGTCCTTGACCCAACGCATACTGCCAAAAAGCTCTAAGGAAATACAAAACAGGTTCCCAATTGTCAAGATCACAACAGTGCAATGATGCCTGCGATATTGATCACCGTCGATGAGACCAACAGGTTGAGGATACTACTTCTCTTGGGTGATCCATCAGTCGTTCCACCTGAGCCTGCTGGCCCACTCGTACTCGTAGACGGCGAGACGTCCGTCTTCGAGGGACCTGAAATGTCGGACGAGTGAATCGTGACTGGCATAGTCAAGGCATTTGTTGGCGGGGGAAGGTGAGTAATACTCGTGACAGACTGGGTAGCAGCGTTAGAGCTTGGACCAGTAGCCACACCTGGAGAACTGCTGGAGCTGACTGAGGGTGGGACCGCTGCCCGTTGTATTGCTGACAGTCACGAACGGGATCGAGGACTTCGAGCAGACTACTTCGAAGGCTGTAAGGAAGGCACATCAAGAGGATGTCCCCACAAAGCATGGGCAAAAATTACGAGATACTACCTGCTCTGTGGATGACACCACACCTGGAGCGTCATTGCCGGTCTCGAGGACACAATTGATGCATTGCTGGAGGTTGTTCGCGTGAGCCTTCGAACAGATGCAGGCCGTGGTGTTACAGGACTGCGTACACAGTATGTAAGTTGACCTGAAGAGAAGAAAATGTGTTTGGCTGACTCACTGATAGAGTCGATTCGATCCAGGTGCAAAGCGAGTCGCACTAGGGATAGACCGTTGGCCGCTATGCATTACCCATAGGGCTATCCATAGGCTTACTGCCGTTGAATCTTGGCGCGGCAAAAGACTTTGGGGTAAATTGCGTTCTATTGCTCGAAAGGCACTCACTAGCCCAATATAAAGTTAGCGGGACATGAGCAGCCGAAGGCCCAGTCGCTCATCTTGCGATACCCTTACAGCCATCGTCAAAGAAACAAGCAGCCCTCCGTAGTTCATCTTGACGTGCGGTCAACGCTGCTTCCAGCTTTCGAGAGTGAAGGCGAGAAGTCCATAGGAGCTCCTACAAGCTATCTATCTCGCAAGAATCATAACCTCGTCGATTGACACAGCATGTCAAGTCTCGCTTGAACGTGGGTTCAAGAAGTTTCTAGGATGAGGTTGCTGACGCTTGAAGCAGGTGTAGTGGCGGAACCACCGTGGGCCGGTAAGGTCGTACCTGCGCCTCCTGGCGACGTTATGGGTGTGGTCACTGAATTGGTATTGGGTTTAGGTGTTGGACTTGCGATGGTGTCGTCGTTGACTTGGTGGTCTGGGTACCTGCGGGGGTCGAGATACTGCCTGCCGTGACCACAGCAGGAACCGGGAAACTAGAGCAGAGCGTGTCGAAGTCTAGTCCAGAGGGGAAGTTAAGCAAGCCTGGATGCATAGAGGCCACAAGAATGAAATTGCGCACCAGTTACAATCCCGTTCACGTTCGTTAGCGTCGTCGCGTCTGGACTGTCTTCAAGGAGGCAGTTCACACATGGCTGGAGGTTGTTCGCGATGCTTGTCTCTTGGCACTCACGGATACAGACGATTCGCGCGGCAGAAGAATACCGGTCCTAGTAGGTTGGCGCTTGACAACTTGAAGGTCGGAAGCTTAAGAAAAATCCAGCGAACATTCTGGACGCTGGACCTGAATGACGAATCGCTCACGCTGCCATGCACTCAGAGCCAAAGCGAAGAACCCGACGAAAGTTGCAGAATACATGTTGTCGCTTCTTCAACGATTGCCCAGAGGGTGGTAACAAAGCAGAGGCTGCCAGCTGTCCATCTCGCCAACACGACTCAGCAAAATGTCGCCACGTGATTTCTCGGAAATCACCGCAGAGGGGCTTAGGCGTGATTATCTCGACTTGAATAAAGTGATATTTGATGTCTTTTGTTGGATGTGAACACTCTAACTTACTTCAATAGTAGTAGCTTCACTACATATGTGCAATAGATTTCAGTGAAGTCCCCGCTTGCTGGCCGCTGCAACGAGCGATCGTGTGTAGGGCGTCTCTCGTAAATCGACGCGTTCACGCGTCTTCTTCCATCACGAAGCGACCCTGCACGTCCGCCTTGTCGCGAGAGATCGCCTTCCGCTTTTGACGTGTTGGACGCGTCGTCTGCGTTTGACTATGGTTCGGAGGACGAAATAGAAGTGAGAAAGATTTTCCTTCTGATATCTCGTCACTCACCCATTTCTTAGCTTGATATGATGGCCGAAGAACTGCTAGATCATGCCAACGAGTTAGAAAAAATGGCGCAGATAATTG
The DNA here is from genome assembly GCA_002938385.1 of Gymnopilus dilepis. NCBI lineage: Eukaryota > Fungi > Basidiomycota > Agaricomycetes > Agaricales > Galerinaceae > Gymnopilus > Gymnopilus dilepis. The sequence goes on from NHYE01000197.1 coordinate 17,570, forward strand.
GCAGCAGGTACCTTACAAAAGCCGGATTTGGATTAAGACAGCTACTAAAGCCCTCGGGCCTCACTTCAAACACACCAGTGACTTTGTCAATGACATAGAACACTGTGAACGCAATGGGAAGAAGCGAGGCAGGTTATATTCCCTCAACAAGGGTGGGTAAACTGGAAGGCACAGCATTAGAGAAATTATTTGGTCATAGTCCTACAGGTACTTTACGGGGAACCTATTTACTTGAAGGAGGCGAGGCCTTAGAGATTAGATCACGCTGATATCAAGTAGAGATAATCGCGCCTAAGTCCCTGTGCGGTGATTTCCGAGAAATCACGTGGCGACATTTTGCTGGGTCGTTAGCGTTCACTTGTAATCGTCTATTGCCTTTCAGTCATTAGGCTCATTCACAGTCACCAGCATTCGCCAGCTGATTTTCTTCTCCTAAGGGATGGTCATCTACTACTTCCGCTGCGCGCCCTCCGAGTCGGCGCTCGCATTCTGATTGACAGGCCTACCCTTTTCGAGTTGATTGAGGAGGCGGTAGTCGTGCTTGGCGCAACCTTCGCAGCAATCAATCATTCCGTTGGCATTTCGAGTCGAAATCCCTACAGACCCATCATGCCCTCTACCCTCGGGTCATCCACTTAAAATCTCGAGTTCATTTTCTCAATCCCTCAAGTCATCGGAGATTCAGAGGGTTGGTTTGGCAACGAAGGGACTTTCTTTGAGGACAAAAGGGACTCGACTGGATAACTTCGACTGGCTGCCCGAATCCACATGTCCTTTGTGCAAGAGAGAGGAGGCCGAGCCCTACGACATTGACAAAATTGGCCAAGCTGGCGGATTCAGCAGGTGTTTCCCGCTATATCTAGCTATGCAGCGACTCCACGGCGACCACATTTGCGTGACAATTCATCTGTCATCCTGGTGATAGTCCCGAAGTAGGACTGGGTAGGAGTCTGGAGAGACTGTATACATTTCTTTATTCTTTGCACAGTATATAAAAAGATCTACCATATTAATATTTTATACTGAGGCTTGCACAACGAGGCACAGTGTTACTCAAAGCTGCTTCCTGAAAGCTCTGCTGGTTGATTTGAGATGTAGCTTAAGCATATCTCGTATAGGCCAATGATTCTCGTATTTGTCTAGTATTGGAAAATGTTGTTTCGTCTGGAAATAGGCTGTATCAAGGCATCATTTTTGACGATATTGACACTCACTGAAATGCAGAACTGAGCAAGGCGAGCGGGCTTCTGCTTCCCATAGCTTTTCGATTCATCCAAGATATGTCCCGCATTGTTCTTCACATGATTCTGATTACGCTGTGAAGATGAGTATGTTGAGGCACTGTGGTTACTTACTTTTACGTCCAGGATCAGGTCAGGCGTCCACCCTTTAAGCGCACCTTCAATGCTGTAACCTCCGGATCCGGGCCGACCAGGCTCCCCTGGTGGCTTTCGGATTTTCAACGTTGTCTCCCCCGGGTCTTCTTCCCGCTCAGAACTACTCAGCCCATTGATGTCAGAGTCCGTAGATGAACGAGCTATAGAGGACTTCTCGCTAGAGGACCTCTCGCCTTCGCAGATGATTGCACCTACTTCGTTCTGACTACGGCTTTTATGGAGAGCTGCAGAACGGTCAGTCCCGAAGTCAATCCGAGGGGTGATGTCAGGCAAGGGACCAGCGTCTGTGGAGAAGCAGAACTCTATACGGTTGGTAGTAAGGGGAAGGTGACGGCTTATGCTAGAAGTCGCCATCTCAAGACGTGGAATGGGTCTGTGGGATGTGATGAGCAAGCTTTTCTACTTTCGCACTGGTCCTGATTTTCATGCGTAAACAATGCGATTGGCAAGGCGGCTCGGGCTCACCGCCTGATGCGAGAAAAATTATTGAGGTGAAGGATGACAATGGTCTGAAGGCTTGATCCTGAACTGCAACAATAGCAAAAACTGGACCATTGTAGACTTCGGGTAACCCGGACAACCTCAGATCATCTCTTCGTTGCAAACATAGCCTATAAAATATGGTGCTTGTAGTGTCACTCAGAGTGAGTGGAATTTCCGATGTTTCCATTGTTTGGAAGAGTCTTCAGCAGAGAAACAGGTGATGTCGAACTAGGTAAGAGGGAACGGGAGTCGGATATTCAGGTGAGTTTTCCCCGCTTACTTAGCCCCTCACAACGTCTGACAGCCAGTGCGTAGGCTGTGGAAGAACGGCGTACTGATATTCTCCCTTGGGGTTCTGCGGCAAATGGCAACATAAACTTTAACTGGGCAAAACCTGCCCAGGCGCCTTCGTCAGCGAGAGTCGATGATCCAGAAATCTCTTCAGTTTACCCTCTCCTCCCGGCTTCTTTCAGTACCCTTCCTGGCTTGCAATCTGACTCCGGCCTTCTCTTGAACCATCCTGGAAGCGTGCAGCCTCCACCTCAGCGGGCCCACGTCAGACTAGACCGGCTTACAGTACCTTCGGCTGCAACGGGAAATTCACGATCAAGATCAAATAGTAGGAGCAGCAAGCAGTCGAGTCGTCGCAATGCTCCTCTCCCTTTCGTGGACATACAATCAGAAGATCGTCAAGTAAATGCAATCTCGTTCCGTGATTAATTTTAATGCCATTTTTCAGGCCGTGGTGAATAAAGTGCGAGTGGTTGGAATAGAAGATCCAGTCAAGGCAGAGACCATCGCTGCGCAGACATCGACCATTGAACATCTCAAGTTGAAGGCAAGTTATGCATATCATCAAATCTGACAATGCTCAATACTCATGTTTCGCGCATGCAGCTCTTGGAAATCGATGAGCTCCGAACTTCGTTACAAGCTCAGCTGAAATTCTCTGAAGAGAGAGTAAAGTCTGCTGAAAAGAAATCAGCAGAGGCGGAGAGAAAGGCTGCGGAGGCGGAGAGGAGGTTTGGTGATGCTGAGCGAAAATCTGTGATCCTTGCCAAAAGTGCTTCTGAAGCCGAGAAAAAAGCTGAGGAAGCCGTGATGCGAATCTCACAGGTAGAAAAGGCATTGGAAGACGAAAAGCTTTGGGCAGATGAAAGGCTTAAAGTTGCCGAAAATAGCGTTCAGCAGGAGATGGAATACAGACTTCGGGAAGTCAGGAAAGAAGCAACTATTTGCAGGATAGATCCACTGCCAGTGCTCCCCGGCCCGAACGACATCGATCGACCCTGCGAGGTTATAGCAGCCTCCCCCGCTGTTGGAGACTACGTCACTGTGCAGTCTTCTTCCTATGTTAGCTCTCAAGATACAAGCCGCGAAAGGGGTGACAAGACTCAAACATTCTTGGTTGCACCTCTGATCGATAAAGGGAAGGCCCGCGCTCTTGAAGGGTGTCAGTCTCGGGTAAGCAGAGCCTATTACTTTTTACTCTTGCACTTACGGGTGCCAACCTATTATCTAAGATACCTTTACCAACCGACTTTTCAAGGCCTCGAGCCGGAGGAAGGCGGCTTCGCCTCGTCCCGCCGCCGCCCAGACTCAAGTCTGAACCCAGTGACGACGAAATGGAAGCCCTTAATTCTGAAACCTTCAGAGGGGCACACTCCGTGAGTCACTTGCTAGCGAATCGCAGAAAAAATAATTGTCTTGGGTAGCCAGCGACTTTGGCGCTTCATCAAAAGATGGAGGCCGTACTCGATAGTCATAACAAGATGACAGAAATGTTTGACACCCTGTGTGCTAAAGTGTCCTCCCAATCAGCCTACCGGCCACGACGAAAGACCGACCCTGATTTCAAATTGCCAGCTGTGAGGTCCCCCAGAAGTCCGCAACGCACTGCAGTTTTGGTAGGGCATTTTCTTTTACGCTCGAGAAGTTCAGATGACAAATGAATTTGCAGAAATTTGTGCGAACACACCTTTACAATCTCTTGGAAATCTCACGTGCACAGGATATCTTAAAATACAAGGGCCAGATCTATCTGTCAATTACTCCGATGAAAAGTGCAATGGTTGCCTTCGAGGAAACTGGTACCGGCTCAGGACCTGCTCTTAAACCGGCAATGCACATCAACTGGGATAAACTCGATGGGAAATGGAATGCCGGGCTTTGCTCTCAGTTCATTGATTACTTGGTGTACGAGCAGGGGTACGCAGATGGAGAGCCGACGGACGAAGAACAACAAATTGCTGTCAATATTTTCTGGGAGCAACTGGATCGTCTTCGAGAAATTATTAAGCAGAACAGACCCAAAGACAAGGAGACAGAGGAACAGACAAGTGCTCGAATGATTGCACGGCAAAAAGAGGAACGTGCAAAGGCCAGCATGAACAGTCGCCGGAAGAATGTACGTCTAGGTCATTGACATATGTCCTGAACACTGAACTGACATTACACTTAGACATTCCACGACCGCATTGATACATGCCTCCTCCATCTCCAGTCGCAGGGTCTACCTGATGATGAGAGAAAGGCTTGGAAGAGTCACTTTACTACGATCGAAGAGCTAGGTATTGAAGGAATGAGCTCCGATGACCCTGACGAGGAAGATCCTCTGACCTTCGACATAAGAACGCTGCCTTGGAGGGCCAAGGAACTGACAAAGATTTGCGCTCAAACAGATGCAGCGAGGAACACAACTAATGCTTATGGAAATCGGAGGGCAGGGAATCTCCCCAGGATTCGTCGGAGAAAGGAAGACGGCCGAGCTTCTTCGAGGAAGGCGCCAGCTGGTAAACCCCTCAATTTTTACGATCCGGACTGGTACCAGCTGCTGGGGCGCGCTAGACAGATCAAACTAGCCCCTAAAGAATCAATGGTGTTCCTCAACGCAGAGCTTGATGATTGAGAATAGATTCGTCACATTATAGCTACGACTTGCGGACCCTCGTTTCAGTGTCGTTTGACGAAGCTAGGTAATTTCTCGTAACTTATGATTCTTTTTCATGAGTCCTTGCCATAGGCACCGGGTTCAATGTACCCAGTATATATAAGGTTGTCGACAATGGAACAGAATGACAGAAGGCAAAGTCAGATTGGATGAGGAGAGGTTCTCGAACTGTATAATCTATTTCGCTGCTGTGAGATTTGAACGTCAGATGAGCATAGCGGATATGAAAGAAACAGCTATTTACTAGACTCGCCAGCCAGTCACACTCGCGAGCTCTAGTCACAGAGTGTAACACGGAGCACATGACAAGCAAGTTGGGATCAATGACTATCAATAACCATCAATAAATAAATAAT
>NHYE01000215.1:319-14624 GCA_002938385.1 Gymnopilus dilepis
CTTTTTTGAGAGCAAAGGAGTCCGTCTGAGAGGCGGGGTCGAGGCAGTTTCAAACTCCCGATCGTTTCAAACTCCCAATCAAGGATAGTATCATTTTGAATCGCGCTTATCACTTCATTAAGTATGGGGGCTGGACTGTCCATTGTCATGACACAGCCTCCAGATCCAACGCAGGAAGGACTCTGGGCTCCTCAAACAGGACTCTTTCGCTCGCTCAGAGGTTTGTGATTCCGATCGTCTTTGGTGCTGAGAATGACGTGGCATGCGCATTAAGAGAAATATTAGAGTTTTGTGAGTCTTTCTTGCCGTGAGTATAGTCTGATGTTCCGCTCTACCTTTTTCTGTCTTACAAGCGAGTTGCATCCAAACAGGCGACAAACAAACGCGTCGCGTTCGAACTTCGGGAAGAATAGAGTAGCACATGACCTGATCACGAGCGATGCATTCACCGTTTTCCGGGTTCCACAATGCACATCCATCCAAACAACGCTGGGGTAGCCGTGCCCTTCTCTCGAGCAGCACAACGGCGTTTTCAGTCCCATGAAACCATAGGCTTGACTTTCACCTGCTGTGGTGCCCGCCTGGCTTCAGGAAATAAAGAAGTAGAGTGAATGGACCGTCAAGCTCATCCATCGCCATCCGTGCCTTGCGCACCTCTTGTCCTCACCCACCTCCTCAATTCACTCGTCCTTCCCACCCCCACCGCATCGTATCCGACCCCTTCAACGACGTATACAGGGATCTTTTTTGGGCTTCCCGGCTCAATGACGTGTCCGTCGCGTGAAGAAAGCTGTTGGGACGACGTGGCCAGTTCCGTCAAGCTCCTAACGCTCACGAATGGTGCATTATGTCGAGTACCCTCATTGGTGAGTCATATCCTCTCGGATGGCTAGTGACTTGCGCAATCCTTAGTATTAATCGACATTTGTTCCTCTCTCGAATTCTGTATCCAATAGCGACATTATCGGCCACACCGTGTCCATCGATCTCTGTGATCTGTCGGCGATCTGCACTGTCCAGAAGTGCATCGCGTCTGCGGGTTGCAGGGCGGAATTTGGATGATAGGATGGGCCTACAGCCCCGAGTGGTTATTGTGAGTTTACTTGGGTTGAGGGTCGCGTGTTGTTGGTGATAACTTCGTAGAAGCGATGGTCCAAGACACGACCACTTCCTCAACTGGTAGCATGGACAACGGCCAGCAACCCTCAATGATGTCTCGTATTCCATCCCCAGACAGCGGGGTTGAAACATTGAACGTTGAGTACTCGAGTACTTACCTTCGTTATGGTCGACCTCTTCCGTCTATGCGCTCTCGGTTTGGACTTTGCATACGGAGCTCGCTGCACGTCAACGGAACGGGCTTTGGCGAGTATTCAGCGCCAGCCCTTACCACTACCCCCGCCACCTCACTCTCGATCCTTCTTCAGGTCCGGGAAACCAGTCACTTTTGCCACGTCCATATCCATTCGCTGGCACCGTCTTCCTCCACGCGCGCCCCTTCGCATCTTCTACCCTCGTCCTCCCCTTCTACCTCTGTCCAGCCTCCTGCGACTTCAAGATCAAGGTCAATCATCAAGTGTTTCCAGTAGACCGCGAAGCTTTGAAGCTTGATCAAATCCGAAGACGACGCGGGCGAAGACTAAGATCTAACATCCTCCTCTTGGAATGAGTGCTAAAGCGCGACGCCTGTTTTCCTCCCTTCATACCTCGTACCTCGTCCGTACCTTCCCTCCCTCGCAGTGTCTCTCACTCTCGTCCTCATGCTCGACCATCTCCGTCATCCGATATCTCAGCTTCCAATGTCTGCCCTTGCATGCTTTCTTCTATCCCGTTGTCCTGCCTCCAAGACGCATATGCGGACCTTCTAATCTTCGAGGCTGGACAATCCTCGTGCAGCAAGGTGTACGCTCTACTCGAAGCCAGTTCCTGCTCTTCAACAAGCTCTCAATAAGCCAGCGGGGCTGCAGTGCTTCGAAGTTTGGGTAATACCTCCTCGTGAGTCGTCTTCTACCGGACTGCTCATGCTGCTTTTCACCTTGACGTACTGACAGACGTTCCATTTTCTCAGCTCGCCTGGTAGGGCGTCATCAAGGAGGTGACTTTTCGACGTTAACTACCCGCTGTGATGTGCCAGCGAGGAGACCTTGTCAGGAAGACGCTGTATAATGAGACCACGATTCCCTTCAAGCTTCAAGGACAGCACTCGCGGGAACATGAACGAGGAAGTCGAGTTGCTTGATCAGAGGGGACGAGGTACTCATTCTGGTTTTGTCGTCGGCTGGCGGCTGGTGGAAGGTATGCGATGCTTCCTTCGTGCACCGGAAAGGCAGAGCTGACGTCGCATTTCTCTCGTCCTTCTTATCTAGTGCATGTCTATGCTGGCTCATCGTTCTTTGGAGGATTAGGACACATAGACATAAATACCTTTTTGGAGCTCAATCCTTTCTGGTGACGTTCAATTGGCGAAGGATATGCGCAGCATGCTCATCCGAATATAATCGCTTTCCTGAGCACAGATGGCCACGAACATGGACAAGCGTTTTATGAGACTGGTGGAAATGGATGCTCAGGTATCTTCTCGCATTTGAATTTGTATGACGAAAATGTGCTGAATCTAAATGTACCAGGCACTGTCGCAGGCTGGAATCTAGTAGAATGGTCAAAGAATCTGGGAGTCGTCATCGAAGCATCGCCAGTGTCAGGACGCGTGTTGACGACTTTTACCCAGCACGTGATGGGTCGCGTTCACTTTTGTCATGCAAGTGCAGCTTGAACTGTCACATCAATTGACTTTGAAGCCGTGGCAACTGAGGATCATGCGTAGTTCTAAGCCTTATGAGTTTGAGCACGGTGAAATCTTGTATCCATCATGACCAAGTCTCGATGTCCCTGTTTCCAAAGTATGCATATCGTTCTATTCATTTTGAATGTTTCTAACAGAATTCGCACTTGTCATCCAGGACGATAACCTTGGAGCATAAAGTGCCAATTCTATACACTACATTGTGCTGTATGTACCCAATCGACTCCGATGACATTTTGTTTGCTCCATTTCACTGGCCAACATGTTTCTCCAGGTCATGAGGCTCGAGCAACATGTCTCCGATCGTCTCATTTCCGCTCGACTACGGCTCTGGAGACTGTTACATTCAGGTGTATACTAGATCACTCCGGTGTTATACTTTGCATTTTCACGCTAGACAGCCGTCCCTGCAGTTCCTCGGACTGACTCACAAGTTGAAGGTATGTTGTCCGATTTCCTCCTGTCAAAGTGATTATTTCCTGATACTGTCGAAGGGTATCTGGGAATGAAAATGATCGGTATAAGCAACGACCGATGTCTGTAGGTCCAAACATCGCATAATGCTCGCCCGTGTTAGGCACTCCTGCCGGCCTATTTCTCACGACTTTCTTCGGCGTCACCATCATCCCGACTTCGTGTGATGCTTATAGAAGCGGGCGCTTTCCTGCGCTTCCTGCGAGTATCTGAACCATGGGCTAGTGTAAGTCACAGGCTTCCAACTGAAAAATTAGGTCCTGATTCATATCACCGTAGCATGCTTCAGGTTGGAGAAGTTGTATGGCTTCGGGATTGTATGAACTTAGGTCATTGGATAGCAAGCCTGCGGGTTAAATGGTGTCTTGACATATACCGAGACCCATGCGAGCATTCCTGAGCCGGCAATGAGGAAGGCACGTTCAAAATTTTTCAAGGTCTCGAATCCTGTCATGATTTCGTTGCATTTATAGAAAATGTCAACGCCAACTTGTCAAGATGAGTGCCTTTGGCATTTCGCTGCCCTACATGGGTAGCAGGAACGGAGTTCGTTTTCATTTCCAGGAACATTGTTCGGTGTTTATGGAAAGGTTCAGTCTGCTCATGGTTTGCGTTGTACTTGGTCAATAAAAAGGCGCGATTTTGTACCCCCTCATTTTCGATTCCACTGGATCCACACATTTCCCTTCTTTTGTCGTCGCTCCTTTTCTCAAAAATTTCCGTTCCTTTTTTACTCCATTCGAATAATGTCGGAGAAGCCAGCACCGCTCAATAATTCCACATCAACCGATCTCTTACCCGAAGAGTCTCCCGGAACTGAGAAGGACAAGCGCTTCAGTACGTGGCCTTATTCACTCAATACTCGCACTTATGGCGTTCTGATGATCTATAGCACCTGTTCTTCACCAACGAGAAGCTTCTCGACTCAGGCGTATCATTGGCGATCTGATCCTTCTTTTGGCGATCTTAATTCTGCTCACTTGGCCTTGGGTATTTTTCGGCGTGGTTCGGACAAAGACTAAACATCACCTTAATAACAAGCTCTTCGAGGATATCCATAACGAGAACTACCTCGCAGCCACTCAGAGGGTACTGAACGCAGATCTATCTGGTCTTCGGGCTGGGCACCAATTTGCCGACTTTTACATGAACCATCGTTCAACAGCCACCTTCGTTATAACTCTTATCGCCACTTTAGCTTCCATTCTCGTCGGCAAAGTTTTTTCCCTCTCAGTTCGTCGCTTTATCCAGGAATGGGTGTCGGAGAAAAAGGAACTTCAAGTGTTCAATGTCGTTCTTATCTCAGGTTTTAGGAGCAAAAACTTTCCCTGGCACCTCCATGACTTCAACAAGCACCTCTTCGGAAAAAACAGGTGGCTGGCCATTGTGACTGTAGGCGCCTACCTCGGCGCAATGACTGTTGTAACATCAAGTGTTACAAGTTTGCTGACGCCCATCAATATCATCCTCCACGAGGGCCTGACAGCGAGCGAGCTCGACTTCTCTGCCAATGCGTCGGAGTGTCTTCAATGGTTCAGCGACACCGACGGCTTAGTGAACAATGGGACCTGTGGTTGGCAGGTAAGGGCTCAATATAATCACACGTATATGGTCTATTACATGACGTATTTGCATACGCAGAAATTCGAGGATCTCACGTATAACATTTGTCTTGGGCAGAGGCAAATGCTCGATGCTCTTGAGGCTGGACAAGGTCAAGTGAGTAGTAATGAGGACTAGTTACGTGAATTACGCTAATATGAGCTATCTCGTTCTCAGATTCTCGGATCACTTTCAGGGCAAGCTGAGAATGTCACCTTCACAAAGATTAGCGATCGCATCAATTTGCGTTTTGCTGGCCAGGTTCGTGGTGTCTTGCCTGGTGGTCCGGATGGGGTGTTCTCTCTGTCGATCGGACAAAACTCCAGTGTTGCAGATGTGGTGGCGGAGTCAGATGTTATGTCGTATAACTATACTCTCCTGCAACAGGGTTTAAACAGCCAGGTTTCTTGTCAATACGCAAATGACTCGCCTATCGGCTTCAGATCTTTCGAAGGCTCAGATGTCATATCGCGGTCCACCGGAAATTGTTCTTCTGTTGGAGCAATTGACTTCGCCGACGATCCAGACCTTACTTCCGCTGTCGAAGTTAACGCAGCAAACCTATTGGCGTACTGGGCTTGCCAGGCAAAGCCACAGGACGGACAACCCCCTTCTTATCTCCTCTATTTTCAGGGACAAACCAATTACTCAAGTACGATTGGAAACATTACTTGCACTGTCTCTCCGTTGCAGCCCGCTACATTCCCTGTCGAGTTCGAGTCAGTGGCCGGTAGCTTCTTCGTTGGCCAACAAATCGATTCGACGAATTTTTCATCGATAGAATTTCCGGAGGATCTCCTTTTCGCTATAGGAGATATCATATCAAGCGCTCAGAATTTTCAGTCAAATCTGCTAGCTGACATCGTCATCGAATCCGGGGTCAAGTATCACGAACTCTCGTCAACAGCTCGCGATCCAGCATACCCGGATCTGTTTGCATCGCTAATTCAAGGCATCATGGATTACGAGGTATGTCGCTTCCCCATGTCTTCTGCTCTTCATTCTCGCTGATGAGTCCAATTACATAAATACAGGCGACGTACAATCGATTGATTTATTCCGCTTCCGTGCCACAAGCTCCACCCTCCTGCACCAGATCGATTGACGGTTGGTTCAGTTATCAGGTCATCGGTTGGAATGTCACCATCAAGCACGTCTTTTTGCTGATCCCAATGACGATCGTCAACCTCGCGTCACTCGTTATGATGCTCTCAGTTTTGTTCATCTCGAAGGGTACAACTGACCCTGATTTCGACCCTACAGACGCCCGTCAGCTCATCTACGCCAAGCATGGCGTAGCGGAGACCTCAGACGAGTGGGAAGATCGGGTCGTGTACTTGCCAAGAGAGGTATGCATTTTCTGAAAGCTTGTAGCATAACGCCGTGATTTCATATCTCTTCCAGGCGTCTGGACAAACTGCCTACCACTGGACTTAGCCTCTACAGACGCTGCCCAAGGTGGAAGTTCACCTGAGTGTCTAAATGGGAAGAACTCTTCCTGTCTAATTGACATGGACATATCTAGCGATTGAGCCTCGGCATTCTTCACTTGGCACCTTTCTAATTTCTTCCCTTGTATTCTTCGCTCCGTTTGTACCCCAACCTTCGAGGCTTCCGGACCTTGTCACCTGTTTTCGTTGCTATGGACATTTTGCTGACAAGCTACTAACTGTACTTGTACTATATCCAAGTAGCACTAATCAATAATGGTCATTAAGGATATGTACAGGGATGAGGAGCTTACTCGCTGTGAGCCAGCAATCACCAATCTCGCCAAACGTCCTCGGTAAAGTTCGGAATGCCACTGAATGACGAAACGACAATCTCGTTAGGTTCGTCATCTCTCTCAGACCGTGTGGCTCTGAACCAACGTTGGACGCTTTGCTCCCAGATTACCCAGCCAGCAGGATATCCACGACCGCCAGGACGCTCGGATTCACCCTGCGCAACTCTGAGTTCTTGAAGAGTCGGAAGATCCACTGCATTCCACACTCTTCTTACGAAGGCTTCGTCAGCAAGGGGCAATCCTTTACCATTGAAGTCACTGGATGACAGGCGGTTGTAGCTGGCGATTCTCAAGTTGAAGTTGAGCTGAAGTCTTCGCAGGCATGGGAACTCAGAGATGGTGTCATAGACCTTCTGATGGGTATCCGTGGAGAGAAGTTTGGAAAGGACTTCTTTGGACGGAGGCGAGAATTTTTTCCTTCTGAAAATCATATCGGAAAATTTACGTTGTCCCTTGATGTCGAGGACCGGAATGGGTTCTTCGGGGAAGTCGAGATCCAAGGAGAGTTCGTTGAGGTGAGGACAGCCGTTTTTGATCTTCAACAGCTGCTCTTGAGACAGTGCCGGTCGTGGATTCAAGATATCAACCCCTTCAAAGTCATGGAGAGCCAATGCACGAAGTGACGATCCGTGATGAGCAAGTAGCGTTTCCAACTGGAGGCCCGCATTCCATTCATAGATACTGAAAGAGATGAGAGGAGGTCAGCTCCTGAGAAGATCATCAAGCGAGCTAGGGCACGAGCGTAGCGTAAGATGGGCAAGAGCCATGAAGGAAGGTAATCTTTCTAACGGCAAAGAATGGCAGTCGAGATTGACGATGTTGGAGAGCATCCTGTCCTCAATCCTTGATAAATCCGTCCCTGTCACCCTCAGATTCTTGATGACAGTGCCACTATCATCGCTGTGGACTGCTGAGCGCTGAAAATGCGAGGCAAGCTGCTCCCAGTTCCGTATGTCGGTCGGACTATCCCATGTCGCCACACAGCCTCCAAAGCTGATATGCAGTACCACCGTTCGTAAATTTGGCGAGGAGCCAATAAGGCGCCAGAGTGCAGGAAGTCGGAGATCCGAGGGGCTGTAACTAGGGTTCCAGATGCGAGCGCGTATAGATCTCAAAGAGGGTGAGCCAAGGAGCTCGAGCTCTGCAGGGTCGTCATGGGAGAGGTTGAAGGGGACGCGTGCCCATGCAGGAAGGTCAAGTCGGACCAAAGTGGGGTATTGGTGAATGGCTCGAACTAATACAAGAGGAATAGGATGCCCAGGACAACCATAGCACACTGTTTGCAGCTGAGTCGTGTTTGATACGAGCTTCGCGAGCATCGCCCACTTTGCGTCAAGATCCCGTTGACCGAGCCTCATGGGTGGTTGTCTTTCTTTAAGACAGCTAGTCAAGGCATTCGTTGAATCATTGCGATCGATAATCTTGAGAGGGCGTGATGGGTAATGAGCATTGAGTTCCTGGTCTTCAATCCCGTACTCATTGCCGTATATCGAGATGTGTCGGATTGCTTTCAGAACGGCCGAATTCGCCGAGTCGGCGAGCCATGAGCCAACCTCATCAATGAACGCTTTTGTGCCCACGTCTATGCCGATGTAACGGTAGAGGAATGGGCGAACAAGAACGTGAAAACGGCGGTTCGTGAGGAGAAGGGCTCGCAAGGTTGGGTAGGCCTGGTCACATATCTGGCCTCAGGTGTCAGTGGATTACTCCCTTTCATATACGGTTCTAATGGCTTACAATGGAAAATACCTGCTCCAACACGTCCTCGTTCAGAGGGAGTAATGAGTCATATGCTGTCATGGTATAACTTGTACGAGTACATCTGGGAGTCCGTGTCTGTCTGAAGCTGTTGCAGGCTGCGCGAGATCGTATAACGCAGAGTAGGCTTTGGCGAAGTCAGATGGGAAACCTGTCGTCAGTTCTGATGGTGTAACACCAGCTGTCTTGCGCCACTGTCCAGTTTCTGCCAGTGATGCCCACATCGTCCTGACCCGCCGCAGTGGTTGTCAATCTGGAGAAACTAACGAGGATGGTATGCAAAATGTATGTAGCTTTCGTTCTCTACTAGTACGAGCGAATCTGCTATGACACTGACACAGCGATGTGTTACAGATAGGACACGAGGCTTTTGCTGAAGTCTGTCCATTGTCACTACCCTGCTCCAGTAAAAGATTGACGTAATCCGGCAACTGTCACGATGATCTCGAACTTTTTCAGGATCGCAGTTACGAGTGTCGATGATCGGTCTGAGGTCTACTTGCTGCTTGCCACTGGGGACTTCATCACAAGCTCGACCTCTCCGGCTGAAAGCCTGTCGTCAACAGGCACACTGGGCGGTCACACGGGAACTGATAGGACCATGGTGTATTGTCGGGAACGAGACGATACGGCGAGTACGAGACGGTAGAGTAGACGGTAAGAGTAAGAAAGGGAAAATGTCTGGCTACTGTAATCGATGGGGTCACGTGAACACGTACATAGATAAGATAAAAGATATGGTGTCGTGCTAAGACTGCGGGCAGCAGGCTTACACCGGCTCCTTTCTGATCGTCAAGTTATGTCTTCTTCCATTCTATCAACTTCCACGCTTTGCCGTCCGTTCTAGCTAATCCTGCTTCTGACATTCTGTTCAGCCTTTGATCTACAAGTCATAATACGACTATGATATCTAACAAGGTGTTCACAAGCGAAATAAGTCGGCTCAGTTTTTTGACCTCGCCTTCAACGCCGAAAGAATGACTTGGCAGCGAAACCGCCGACCATAGAGATAATGTCAGAACTGCCTCCTCGATCAGATTTGGCAGACGGTGAAGGGAGATGCGGTGCCTGCACGTTCGATAGTAATCGCTGGGTGAGATCTCGAGCGCTGTTCAGTGTCTGGCCTCCGTTGCGCTGCCAATTTAAGTAGTTTTCCAGCAACATTTGAGGCGCTTTGAGCACTTCAAGCATATACCTCACTGTCTCTTCGTCTCCGAGGCCTGTCCATTTGACTTCCATCAGGTTTACCGCTGACATGGATTCCGACACTCTTGCGAGTCCCTGTGTTCCTGAAGTCGCGAGTGAAGTGAGAGCCATCACCGCATTTTTCGGGTTCTTGACTATATTCGGTTGAGTGATGTAGTCAAAGTATGTGCCCGGGTATTTCTGGATTTTGACGAAGTGCTCAACCATCAGGATATAGATGAAGTCTCCAGACGCAAGCGAGGTTACTCTGTCAATGTCGGACGACTTGGGCCACTTGGGCTTGTTGACGCCCGGTGGAAGGAGTGTACGGAATGGGGTCGAGGCGGCTTTTCCGATCAAGTCGAGCCTCTCTGTGAGGTAGTTCCTGATGTCTTCGTCGTCCTCTGTGAAAGTGGTGATATCCAATGTAGATGTCATATTTCCAGATTCCCTGCCTTTGAGAATATTGGAAATGTGAATTTGAGGCCGGCTCGAAATAATGACTGCGATAGGAATGGGAAGTTGTTGTATGAGGTAACGCAAGACACGGAGCACCGATATCTGGTCGTCGTGTGTTCCGCATTCGTCAATGGCATCGACGACGATGACTCGAGGCGCCGTTGGATATGCCTCGCCCATTTCGTCCACGATCTTGCGGATCGGTTTGATTATCAAGTCGTTCGCCTGAGACTCGAGGGAGTGATTGAAAATAACAGGATCAGCATTGAACATCCTGACAATTTCATTTCGCATCTCTGGTATGGTCCGCGCGATCTGATAGGCAATGGTTGAGATGAACCACTGAGGTCTGTCCAGGTTGTCGATGCGCCTCGTGAAGAAGAAGCTGGCTAGCAGGACTCCTCTTTGATGAAGCATATCGGCTGTAGCTTTCATAAGCACTGACTTTCCCGACCGGGGAGGACCATATACCCAGGTGATAGATTTATCGTATGTGGCCGCGGCAGCCCAGTCTAGAATACGGTCTTGTATCTTTTGGCGAATACCAGGAGAAGGCGTAGGGACTTCCTCAGATAACTTGATGGAATCGTAGATGGCGTGAACGGCGACACGCTGCGTAAACGTGTCATAGTCTGTTTTGCAATATATTAGAGCGAATATTTCGAATAGAGTCGCGGTTTTACCTATTCCCAAAGCGTGATTATGAATATTGATTGTGTTGGTGTTCCCGTGGCCCCCAACGATGCTGCCACTGATAGCAGCATTGTATGTATCACCTTGTTCTACGACGAGAAACTCTTCATGGAAGGTCGACTGCGAAGTCATTGCGTGGCTTGGATGAGGTAGTACGTATCAGCAGCAGATGGAATAGTTTGTTCAAGGAGACCAAGGGTGGTAGTATAACCTATCAGTAGATGCAGCGGTTTTAAGTGTCCTCAGAAACACTACGGATCGCTCAAACATATTTAGCGTGATCTTTGCTGCTATGTACTGCTAGACATCGGCTAGTCTTGAGGTCCGATTCTACATGGATGTCATTGACTGACAGACACCGGAATACCTTGCTTGAATTGTGTACTTTGACATGCGATTCTGGTACAGAAATGGGTCTGAAGTCCTCATAGAAGTCGGTCATTCAAGCCTCCGGAGGTCATGGGATTAATTTATCATTCTCATTTAATAGGTTCCGAGCGGGCGTCTAAAGGAAAGGCTGACGGAGTGTGCTGGGATTCATATCGCCAATAATCAATGCCAACTATCACACTTCTGAGCAATATATATTTTCTAATTAACCACAAGGACTGTTGAGCGAAAGCAGGTCTGATGCGCGGAACGGTACCCATGTCTGCGAGTCCAGTTTGTAGTCGATGAGAACTGAGCGCTTATGGACTATGCTATCAAAAATTAGATACAGACGTACTATCGCCAGTGATATGACGTGACACGAGAAAAATCTATTGCGGTCTCCATTTCGCCGACTTCAGCAGGTAGCCCGTCAATCGGAGAGGGCAAGTCCACCCTTGGACCTATGGGGAAAATCACGTAGTCATAGACCAGTGACAAAAGGGTCTCTGCTTCGAGGGTCTCTGCTTCGAGAAGACTGGTTTATGTCCGAAGGCCCTCAAAGGGAGAAGCTGGGACGTTAATCCAATGGGATCGATGCATTATAGAGAGAATACTTATCTGATATCACCCAGATCACTGTGAGTGTGCCTTGACGATGGTCCTTGGGCAGGCGAAAAATCGGGACAACTGGACGGGGAAGAATTTCTTCCGGTGATATGTCAATGGGCGCTGGAAGGACCTACTAAATTAGCAGCACTTGCTCTGATAAGGCCTCGTGTGACAAGACATGATATGGTGTAAGCGCAAGGACAGCTGAAGGTCTGATTTAGCCTCTATTTTAAACTATCTCAGGCTCTACTTCGCGTCTGTCAACCCCGTTTCCCTTATGATGCAAGAAACGAAGTCAGGGCCAAAATATATCACTTTCCACCCCTCTCTTGGCTATGTCCTCTTAACGTGCAGAGCTGTCACGACGCGTTGATTGTCAGTGTTTACGCGTCAAGACCCACGTGCTGCACTGCAGATTCTACTCGGTCACGGTGCATCGATTGTAGGGTGCACTGCAATATGCCTGGCAAACACGCTTCACTCAATCGTGTCGATGCCCCCCACGAGCTCAGTACTTCTGGGAGATCACAAATCCACGCGTGTCTCAATCCCTCTGCCTTATTTCGATAGATTCGAGCCGACCTCTTCGTTGACATCGCGAACCTTCAAGTGCACGGAGCATCACTACGTCATGCCCGTTGATGGAACTGTCTTTGTCTATTCGTTCCCGACGTTCGACCTCGTTCATTCCCTTCGACACCGCTCACGAATCACCGATTGCGATGTCTATCTGGAACTTCTTGTCACATCCTGCGACGATGACACAATCTACGCCTGGGATCTTGCGAGCGGGAGGTGCATATACGTTATACACGACTTTCCCGACACTGGCATTGTATACTCAGCAACGTTCTCTGTGACGATCGTCGACACGGGAGATCCAAGCGTGGGTGTCGCCAGCTCAGGAACACAAGGAGTCATGCAGATGAATTCGATCCGGATCGTCGTTTGGCGCGGGACCTTCTTCCTACCTCTATTCTGGATCTGCGAAGTGTCGTTAATCGAGAGTTGCATGCAGGAAGCCCACAAAGTCAAGGTAGACTTACGGAATCACACACAACTTGAAAATAATGACCTAAATTCATCCTTGACCCTTCACGCCAGAATATCGACCAAGATTCCTGGCTCGTACATAAGGTGCACAGCAACGGGGATATTTCATGTACCAGAGCTCTTGGAAGAACCATCGCGACTGGGAGCTCTGACTCCACTGTAAGCCTTTGGGATGTCCTTACGGGTGAACGTCGATGGGTTCTGATTGGGCATACAAGTCCCAGTAAGTGACTCATCGTTTTCATATCAGAATTCGAGGCGACTCACCGACCCTGAAGTAATACACGTTGATCTCGACAGAACGCGGATGTATTCGACGTCCAAGGACCTCAGTCTACGCATCTGGAATCTCCAGACTGGCGAAAGTCTTTGTATTCTCGACTCGCTCAAGCCTTCACCCCACGAGGGACAGACACCGATATCAGATAGACTTATCATGTCCTATCACTATACTGCGCCCTGGGAGTGGAATGCTGTACAAGTATGGGATCATGCGTCCGGCAGTTTGATCTATCAGGTGGAGGATGTCTTCAAACCCGCTTTGAGTGAAGATAGACGCAGGATTGTCGCCGTACGCAAAGACGAGGAATTGTGGATCGGCAAGCGTATAGGAATTTGGGACGTCCAGTCGGGGAGGCTCCAGAGAGAGCTCGCCTGCGATGGTGTTGAAAATGTCTATGAATGCTGTTGTAGAGGGCGGCTCTGTCTCGTCGCCGTTCGGCGAGATGGTCAACCATGGCTTGACATCTGGGATCTTGGAGAAGACGGTCGAGAGAAAGTGGCCTCTCGAGTTGTTGCAGATAAAGGAGTTCGTGAACCGGAAAGCGCTAACGTGGAGCTGGATACCTTACAGAGCAATGTAATGGGGCTGGCGGATACTTCAAAGGGTCCTAGAGCTGGTCAGCCACCTATGAGGGTCCATGGCTTCGTGATAAGTAGATTGAAAAGGTGGCTTGCACTGCACTGAGGTCCAAGTCAAGAGACTTTGGCCGTCCAATGGTGTCCAGAGTATCCCTGGCTGAGAAGTGCGCAATCTTGAGCTAGGCAGAATAGAGCCTCTTCGACTGTAGACGGAAATCTAGAAACCATGTTTGCGTTGCCAGGAATAAGAAATCCTGTGATCGAATACCACATTTCCGAGGCTAAGAGTCATATCGCAAGCTTTGGGTTGGCGCGTGTAAGAGCAGTCAGGCAAATAGAAGAAAATGAGCTGATGGGGGCTCGAAGGGGTCGTTGATCCATGGGGTTGATCATGAACTCCGCAAGACTTCGTAGCAGTGACCAACCAAATATGCGACAAACAAACGCGTCGCGTTAACAAAAAGTAGCACATGACCGGTTACTTCGGAAAGAGCCTCCGACTCCGAGTCCGTCCTGCGTTGCTCTCTACCATATGCCATTCCCTCAACGTCGACAAATAGGGCCGAATCGAATCGACCGAGACAGCCATGTAGGCTATTTTCTTCTATGAACCCTCCCGTGTTGCCCAAGAGAAAGGGTACATCCCGGAC
>NHYE01000217.1:261-57523 GCA_002938385.1 Gymnopilus dilepis
ATAATGAGGCCTTGAGGGGAGACTGTGGCGGACGGTCGTGGTGGTGGTGAAGAGAGAAAACGGTGTTGTTGTGCCCATAGTTTGGGCCATTTCGTGAGCCGAACCAATGCATTACAAAGCAATTGGAGTCACGTGCGTGGGGCGGAAAGTCAAAAGCTATAGTACGAGCAGAGGAGGCAAGTGTGACCCTGAATTGTGACGACACCGCCGGCCCGCGCGCACGTTTGATCAATTGCGGGGAATTTGAGTTTAATGTCAGATCGGGCAAGTAAAAAAAGACCAGCATCGTACAAGTTGGCAGTGATCTGTGGCCTGCTCTTGCTTGACCTTCTGCGCTATCCTGTGTCTCTCACGTTTGCACGCTCATTTGCCGACCGCTGCACCTCTATTCATATATTGCGTCAGCGCTTATCTCAACCCCGGCCAACGCTTACATATCACCGTCCTCTTCTTTTAAGTCCGCACACTCAGGCCTTCAATCCACACCCCCCATGGACAAGCTCCTCTCTCCACAGAGCCACGAAGCTACTGCTTACAATCGTCTCTCGTACGTTTCTTTCTATTCTTTGAGTTAGTGGCACCTTTTTAGGTGCTGCCGTGACTGAGTCATATTTCGGACTGACGTGTCCCCTCTGCACAGCGAGAACATATTCGACTGGCACACAGACCAGCCCTCTGTCGACGAATCCCTCATCTCCGGATGCGCCTCTTATCGCGCCTTTGACCGCTATCTCGGCGGCGACGACCTCTTTCTCCTACCGCGCAATCGCTATGAGCTGGAGAGCATCTTGTGCGTTTTGACCGTTTGTGCCTGGACCCTTGATGCCATTCTGACTGTTTAATCAAGGAGGAGATATGCTTATGACGCCATTCACAATGCCATCGCCAATAGCCGTTCTCCGCTGCAGACGGGCGGCTATAGCAGGGTAAGTCTGAAAACAGTGGCGCAATGCCTGTCGCGTTCCTGACTTTTAATTTTTAGATTTGCCACTTGGCCGAAAAGTCAATTCGCGATGTTCTCAACACGGGCGACAACGTTGACATTCTCCTCGCTCTTCACCGTCCTGCCAACTCGAATGCTGCGCATGATGTTGGCAATAATACACGTCCTATCGACACGAAGCTGAAGTAAGCCCTCAGCGTCCCGCTGCATCAGTTCTCCCTTTTGTCTTGCTTTTGAGTCCTATTATTATTATTTTTCTTGTTTCTCTCTTCATCGCTTTCCATCTGTACACCACCCCTCGTCTTACGCACATCATGATAACGCCGTGTATTAGTTATATTGTACTCATACCCCAGTGGCTTTCTCGTGCCAGGTAATTCCTGAGTAACCTCAGTAAATATAGACAGTGAATGGCCGAGCACAAAGTAAAAAGTGATCAACGAATCAATCTTCGAATCCAAATGGGGTTATTGCCTGTCGTCTACATCGGGGCAGTCCAGCACCACTGCCAGAAATTTCGTTTCAGTCAGACATCATCCTCACCAACCGCGTCACGAACGTGCGAGGCATCCTTCCTTCTACGTGAACCACAGTCTCTTAGCCAGGCTGGCTGTAGGAACCGAGGCATTGACTTGTCCTTGTCTTGCTACAGCCATGTACTGGTCAACGTATCTCTTGTTGTTCACGGCCGTTGTCGCGTGCGACAATGTTTTCGCATCGCCAGCCCAGATCCACTTTGAAGTGCAGGACACCAGTGAGCGAGGGCTAAATTCGCTCGAACGCAAATAACTAACATGCTTTCTAAAAGAACCGAGGAAGCTGCACGGGCGATTTCTGCATATAACAGATATGCATCCAGATCCACATTACGCGCCTCATTCAGCAGAGTCTACGGCGTGCCACAGGAAAAAGTCGAAGAAGAAGAAGAATGTAGCATCCTATTACGGAACCCCATACGCGTGCGTCATTATTCCGTGTCTCGTGAACCACGTCCCATCGACCGCCTTTGCAGAGAATGCGACTCGCCCTTCCGATTGACCAACTTCACTTTGGATTACCTGAAGGACAACTGGGCAGACGAGATCGACTTTGTCGTGTGTACGTCTTCGCTGTTGTCATGATGCGTGTGCGTGGCTTAGCGTGATCTAGGGACGGGAGATAACGCAAGGTTAGGCGGCTTGACAGGATCGCGTGCAGAGACTGATGTCACTTGAAGACACGATAATGACCGCAAGATTCCTCGGACACCGCCAGAGATTTATGAATTGAATAGAGCGATTGCTGCCAAGATGGAGAAGGTGTTCACGAGGCGGGGGATTCCTGTTGTACCGAGCTTAGGTTCGTCGTATCTATACGTTCCCCTGAGCGTGGGCCTGGTCTGACCTCGCCCTTAGGTAACAACGATGTTTGGCGTAAGTCTCTTTTGTGTTGTACGAGAAACCCTTCAAGACTGACTCCGAAATCACGTAGCGCACGTAAGTGCTTGGTCTGAGGTGTATCGAAGCCACTAAACATCTTTTCGACTGTCATAGAATATTTTATCTCCGGGTACGCGTTTCATCGAGCTTGATGCTGCCAATATTCATTTAAACTGTCAAATAGGACCCAACAGTATAACTAATGAGTTTTCGTCGTGCGTGGAAGCTATCTTGTTCGTGAAAGGGTCGTTCTCATTAACTAGTAAAGAATTTGGAAATCTTTTATTCCTTTTCCCGACCACCAAGTGTTCCAAAGAGGAGCTTATTACACAGTAGAGGTCGTACCCGACTCTCTTGCTGTAATCAGTTTGAACACGATGTATTTTTATGACTCCAATAAAGGTCTGTCATTCTGTCCACTTTGTGCCATTTAGGAGTCTTGCTAACGGTATTCTGACAGTTGTTGGAGGGTGCCCTTACACACAACCAAACGATCCAGGAAATCTTCAGATTGACTGGCTTGAGGTCCAACTAGAAATGTATCGGAACAGGGGCATGCAGGTTTGACTCTTTATTATTCAAGCTATCCAAAAATTGTTGACGTCGAACTCGAGGTCTGGATATCTGGTCTGTCTATGAAGCATCTGATGGCAAAGATGGGTTCATTCTAACGCTGCTGATAGGGCACGTACCGCCTTCGTCGGGAAATTA
This sequence comes from Gymnopilus dilepis, assembly GCA_002938385.1. Lineage (NCBI taxonomy): Eukaryota > Fungi > Basidiomycota > Agaricomycetes > Agaricales > Galerinaceae > Gymnopilus > Gymnopilus dilepis. Next base: position 3,334 of record NHYE01000217.1, read on the forward strand.
CTTCCCTGAATGTGTTGAGTTAACTTTCATTGATGGCCATAGCCTACCAGCATTGATTTTTAATCTTAAAGTATGTTCGCTATGTCGATCTTGCATTACGCTACCAAGACACCATCCTTGGGCATCTGTTTGGAGTAGGTGTCTCTGCCTTTTTCGCTGTGACCATTCGTTGATCAAAGTTCTTTGCAGCATATGAACGTGGATCATGTAAGGACTCATTGAGAGTTGTTCCTGGGTTACCAACATCCACTGATCCGTGCTTGGGACAGTTTTTCTTCTTAGAGGCAACTGATCTGGATATATTTCCGGAAAAAGACAGACTTGATGGGACGCCAAGCATAAGGAGCGACGCAGATCTGTTCGAACAGCTGGTAGAGAACTGGAGTACATTGCCCAAGTCACCAAATCTGACAGAATACGCTGTCGTCAACGTCGGGGCATCTGTCGTGCCAAATCCGTACACGCCGGCCTTTCGAGTATATTCGTACAATATCAGCGCCAATCAGGCGGACAGCGAGCTGAAGAAGAAGAAAAAGCCCAAGAAACCGTCAAAACGGAGGCCCAAGCACCCGCGGGGTGACAAGGGCGACAAGAAAGTCCACTGCAAATCCGAGGCGTACAGAGATACATGGCGGTGTCATCTCGAGGGACCGTGGCACCACGATCCGAACTCGCCATCGGTGACGAATCAGCGATGGACGCCTTTGGGCTACGCACAGGTAAGGGTTGTCTGACTGTGGAATGGACCTGAGGAGCTGAGATCACGCGCGCTGGCAGTACTACATCCCGAAGCTGGAGAAGGCGAACAAGACTCACACGCCGCGCTTTGAGCTCGAGTACTTGACGTACCAGATAGACTCGCTGCACCCAAATGCAGAAAGAGATGTGGGAGGCAAGTTTCAGTACCCGGTGCCGCTGGGACTGCTGCCCGACGCACTGCGGGAGCCAGGGATCAAGAAGAGCAGATATGCCCCATACCGGATGGAGGACCTGACGATACGGTCGTGGATACGGCTGGCACGCCAGATAGCGGACTCGAGGGGCAAGAAGGTGCAGGCGCGATTCCGTAAATACATGTATTTTGGGCAGGAGTAGTCAAATGACGGGGACGTGGGAAAGTAGGAAAGTACTAAAGAATGAGCAGGGTTGTCTTGACTACAACAGCCTCTCGTGAGCAAGTAATCGTGGTAACCAGCTTTCATTCCGAACTTCAAAGAGCCAACCGCCATTCCGCTCAATTATCAGTCGGCGGGGTCCCTTCGTCCATTTCGTTCTGTCTGTCTGTCCTCTCTTTCGTCTCATCTTTGCTCCACTGTCTTTCAATTTTTTTTGCTTTGCTCTTTTATCGGCTGGCCCGCCCACACCCACTCTCCTTAATCTTTTTTCTTCCAAAGTACTGCCCCAGCAATGACAGCCGTCAACATGCAGATGATTCCGTCCAGCATGCCACTCGACTTTCTCCCCACTCACCCCCAGCACTCGAGATCAAACTCCGTCTCCTCCTCCTCCACCCACTCCTCCCACTCCCGGCCCCAGTCCTCGCACGGACAGCCCCTCAATCGCATGCAGCCCGGCTTGGGCCCGTCCCCGGAGGACCTCTACAGAGCATCGTACCACCTGGCGCCCCAGTCCATCATGCACAGTGAATCGGTGCGTCGGCTTTTTTCCCTGCTCTGTTCTATTTCCTGATCGGTTCACATCTGCAGCCCCCAAACCACAACATTACCAACCCTGCTCTCAAGGGTCCGCTTCGTCCCAGCCATATCCGCCAGGCCCGCGTCGCCGCCTCCCCGTACCCCCGCGACACCGACAGCGTTCACTCCTCTTCCAGCGAGACCGAAGACATCTCCATGTACCTGGGCGGCGCCACCCCTGATTACCAGACCATGTTCGGAGGTGGGCCGACCATGGCCCCTAGCCAGGAGGCGATTCATGCGACGGGTGCGTTTGGGAGGATGTCCCTGGGATCGGACCATGGGCTCGAGAAACTGGCCGCCAACGTCCGTGCCGCCACCACCACCAGCGCCTCTGATCGAGCCAAGCAAATTTTTGTCCAAGCATGGTCCGTGCCTTATTGTCCATCTGCTTTGACCTCCTGACAATGGTCCCTCTCCAGGCTCACTGCAAACTATGCGCCGTACCCGGATGGCAATGTTCCTCGCCAGGGCCTCTACTTCTCTTATCGCAGAGTGTGTGACCAATATGGCATTCCTCACATAAACACGGCTACCTTGGGCAAGGCTATCCGCCTCTGCTTCCCGACGATTAAAACTCGCCGCTTGGGTGTTCGAGGGAATAGCAAATATCACTGTGGGTATTCCCCGACTTATTAGTCATGCATTCCGAAACTAACCCTTTTGTGGCGTTCAGACTGTGGTATTCGGCCAGCGACCGCTGCAGAGGCCGAGTGGCTGCAAGATTATGTCCAAAAATCGAACAATAATGCTGCCCAAGCCTCCATCAACGCAGCTCGCCTCGAAGCAGCCAAGACTGGGGAAGAGCGCTCAGACGAAGATGAAGAAGATGATTCAGAGGGGAATAACTCTGTTCCTGGATCGAAGCGCAACTCTCTCACCTTATCGGGCGAGATCAAGAACATGGCTTTTGGTGATGAAATGAGTGACAAGACGCCGACGGCTGCCAATTTGCTATCCCAAGCTCAGTCTGCAGGGCGCCCAACGGGAACTTTCCCGCCCCATGCGTCCATTCGCCGACACCCCCAGCAGGAGCCCAACCTGACCCTGCAGGCTCACTCTCCGGCTACTCCTAGCTCCAGCTCCTATCTCTCACCAGCGACCCAGAGCACTTCGGTTCGCCACCTGCCGCACTTCCCATCAATCGAGGACGCTGTCGCAAACTCGACGTCCAATCATACGATAGCTGCACGAGAAGTCTGGGGATGGTTCCAGGACCACCTTGATTCGCTCTTGGAAAGCGTGAGATCGTTCAGGTTTGATCAATTTGAAATGAACCTACGCAGCTTCTGGTCGAACCTGAATGGCGTACACCGAGAAATTGTCCATGCACCTGCGATTGCGGGTATTATGGCCAGAGCAGATGCCATCGTTTATGATGTGAGCAATTCATTTTTTCTGATATGGGAATTGGCTGATCACACTTCTGATGCTAGGAAATCCTTGAAATCTTGCGATCTCAGATGCTCTCACCTATAGCGCCCAACTCGCTTTCCTCTCTGCGCCAACTGGCGCTTAAAATGGAGAAGATTCTGGTCGTTGCACTCGAAAACTATGGTAACACATTTGTTGAGCCCAAAGTCGAACTTGGCGCTCGTTTTGGTCATCTCGTTCGTAAGTACCGGTTGCAGTCTTTCATCAATCTTCTATCTAACATGTCGACAATCGCAGTTCGATACTTGGACATCTATCAGGTCACCCAGGCTCTCAACACTGTTCTGACAAACCAGAAGCAACTGGCCGACATGCGGCGATCGTGGCAGAAGGTCGATTTCGAATCTGTGCGAAATCAGTCAGCTCTAGTCTGCAATTGTCGACACGAAGATCTAGTGCAGCTTCTCGAAGTCGAGTTTGTGGCGCTTTTGGACACACTTTCGAAGAGCACGGAACCCGTCCGCGAAGTCATGAGCTGGGCAGACAAGTGTTGTGAAAGGTTGATGGGAAGCAGCCGGACCCACCACAACGGACAAGAAGAGAGAGGGACGATGAGTTCTCGCAGTGTTCTCATTAGATGGGGATATGTTACGAGTCAGGTAATGAGGGACCTTGTGAGTGCTAGCTTTTTTTCCATTTCTCCCTTGTGATCCGACTGACTGACTATTCTTGTAACATAGACAATTCGCAGCGACCCGGCGTTCGGTGCATTCCAGATACTGAAACTTTTCCTTGAGTAAGTGATTGACGTGAACAGCCTCCATCATGACAGGATACTGATGTTTTCTTTCTTGTATTGCTTCTAGTGATTGGATCGCGGTCAATGTTTTGAGAAGCGTTGCTCTTTCCACCAACTCTGTAGCTGCTTCCGTGGAGCCGGTTATGCAGCAACAGTTCTTCTCCTTATCTCCTATGGCCGGTCAGGAAAGCTTTGGCTCGATGGATGGGCGATCCCAGCACATGATGGCGCACACGCCGACGACTTCGAGCATGCTGGCCGCCCTGCAGCAGGACACCTATGGCGCCTCCCTGGACCCGACCGGCTCAGGTTTCGGTGCCGACTACGGCTCAATGTCCTATATGGATGCCACGACGGCTCAGGATGATGGTCTTAGCGGAGGCCACCAAGCTGGACTGCCGTTTACAGACTTTGGCGGTTCAGGAAATGCATTCGACGTGTCCGGTTTCGCTTCGCAAGACCTCGGGCTTAGCGCCCCCGTCACGCCCGCCAGCGAACCCGACCAACAGCAGCAAGAAGCAGAGCCCGACAAGGTAGACCAATCTGCCGCATAATGCTCTTCCTAATCTCTTTCTCTTCTTGTTTTTGGTTCTGAACTTTATTCTCTCTTCGTACATTTTTCTTGTTATCTCGCTGGTATCGTCTAGGGCTCCTGATTATATGCCCCTCTCTGTTTTTATATAGTATTGCCCCTATCGCTGTATCGATTTTGCCCTCCTTTGCTTTTGATCTCGTAGTCTTTAATCCTTGTACTAGTTCCACTCGGATTTTGTTCTGGTATCTTTATATCTTTGCTCAATCCACTTCTTATTTAACTTGTCTTTCGGTAAAAGAATGAATGGTGGAGGTATCATTTAGCATGAGTAATAAGAGTATTATTTTCTACGTAAAGGTGAGTCTTAGTATCCAACGCTACTGCCCTAAGCAAGATCCGGATCCCGTTGTTTGTTCATGAGGATGACTCGGATTCCTTCTTTTCTTCATCCTCTTCGACAGCCTCTAATTTGTCCACAACAGCTTCACTTGGCACAGCAACGGAGTCGGGTCCAATCGTAGGAGTGGGCGCAGGCTCAGCAGGGTTCTCTCCGCTGCCGTTCGGCGGTTTAACCTCGGATACAGGGTCGGCCTTCGATAAGCGCTCGATCTCAGCTTTCGCTTTCGCGATATTCTCAGCCGTAACACGAGCTTGGTTGGCCTCGAACCAAGCCTTCTTGGTGTTCAAGTCTTCGATGACTCGAGGAACGTCGGCCGATGATGCGGGAGGAGGGATGGACAGTGACAACAGAGCAGAGAGCGTAGCGAAGGGGATGTTGAGCGCACCCGAGTCCTTGGGAGCCACGTCTTTGGCATCAGCACTTGCAGCGCCATTGGTCTTTGATGTGTTCTTCTTGTTCTTCCCTTTGCCCTTGGACGCGACGAAGTAAGATTCCTCCTCTTCACCCTTCTTCTTACGAGCCACTAGACCTTCAGGAGCCTCCTCGACCTTTCTTAGCTCGAGCTTAGGCACTCCAGCAAGCTCGGTCTTTTCCGCTGCTGCAGTTGATTTGAAGACGGCAGTGCCGGTTGATTTGCCAGAGAAGTAGTCGATCAATGTTTGGCAGTCCTCAATCTGGGCTTGGTAGGCGGGAATCTGAGCCTCTTCGAGCAGACGCTCGGCAATCTCTTTCTTTTTGGCAGCCTCCTCGGCAGCCCGTTGAGCACGAGCCTTCTCCGCACGACGAGCGCGGTCCTCGTTGACCTTGGACCAATAGCGGTCGTTGGCTTCTCTGAAACGTTGCACGGACTGACGTTTCTCATCGAAGAGAGTCTTGAGTTGACTTTGAATATTGTCACGCTCCTCGAACAATTTCGCGCGTCCGGCATAGGCTTCGTCGCCCTCTTTCTTGAGCTGATCGAGTTCAGCTTTGATAGCCTCGTAGCGTTTCGAGATAGCTTCAGCTTCAGGATCGTCAAGTTGCTTCTTGATCTCTTCGATTTTCTGGCGGTCGGCCTCGATACTCTCCTGCTCGGCTTGGAAACCTTCTACAACTTTGCGGTTGCGCTTGGCAGCGTTGATTTCTTGCAGAGCACGCTTTTCATCTGCAAGCTTCATATTGCCGGACTCAACTTGCTTTTCCAAATTCCTGATTCCAAGGTTAAAACGGAATATGGAGGAAGTCGACTGAAAACTAACTTGATATGCGCATCGACTTCCGCGACATTTTTAAAGGGGATTTTGGACTTCGCAGCCTGCAAATCTTTAATCTACGGATGCTATTTTAAGACACATGAGAGTTTCCGCGAAGCAAATGAATATACCTTTTTCTGAATGCCATCCTGGATAGCCTTCATCTGGTCGAATTGCTTGCCTCGACTGCTCTTGTTGGAGGCTTGCTTGTCGCGGATGCTGTCGAGTTCAGCACGGAGAGCAGCCCTCCGCTCATTTCCAGGGCCGCCGGACTTTGTTGCGAGGGCAATTTTGTCGCGAACGACATTCTGCCAGCAAATATATCAGCATTTGGGCAAGGCGCAAATTACACCACACAGCCCACCAGCTTAGCCTGCAGTGCATCGATTTCAGATTTAATTTTTGCCTGTTCAGCATCGTGGGCTTTTTTGTCGGGCCTACCGCCAGCAGAAGTTACGACGTGGTCCGAAGAGAAGTCTTTCTCAGGCACTGAGGAGACAGGAGTCGAGCTGCCACTGGTAGAAGCAGCTTTCTTCTTTGCACCTCCATCAGCATTGGAGGCAGCTTTGGCTTTGGGAGCGGGCATGGTAGAGCAGAGTCGTGGATACGTGGAGACGAGAAAGTGGTCAGGTCGGCAACTCTGCGTAATTTTGGCGAATCAAAAACCTGGGAAAGGCCGTGGAAAAGTATTATTTCGGCAGGAATAAATAATAAAATATAGTAGTACATCTGGTCGTCCTTTCGCAAAGGACATTTTAGAAAACGACCTTGGTATCGAGCTTCTCCACCTCCTTGTAGCACTCGTCGTACAGTTCGCGATAGTCGTCGTCCTTGTCTTCCGTCTGCCCCTCTTTCTTTTTTGTTTTCCGCTTCAGGTCCGGACACACCATAACGCAACTCGTCGGTCGTTTCGTCGAGCTTGCATGGCCCAATTCCTCTTTTGAAGAGACGAATATGTATGGTATTTGAGCTTCTTCACTCATAACAGGTAGGTGGGAAATGATGTCTATGGGATTGATGTCGGCGGCAAGGACGAGAAGCCTACAGAACGAGCATGTAAGTCAAACAGGGTGTGGCACGGAGAGTGTAGAACGTGCCCTTTCTCTCCTTTCCTGATACCTTTCACCACCTCCTTAACTCCTCGTTTCACCTGACGTGCCTTGGAGGCTGAGATGACCTTAAGAAAAGAACTAAAGGAAACGTGCAGATAACGCACCTTTTTTAATGGTCTTGTGTAATTTTTTGACTAGTTTCTTCTGAGCGAGAGGATGCGCTATGGGCGAGAGGTCCTCTAGAGGAATTACTATCTCCTCCTTCTCTTTCTTGGCCTTTTTGGGCGACTAGCCAAGTAGCCAAGAAAGCGTCTTAGTTCAGTTATGTCAACGCCAACAGAAATTCCGACTCGCCTTCTCTGTCGTAACATCTCCCATTTCTACGTCTTCGACCGCTTCGTCAGTGGGAGCCTCCTTTCTCTTTTTTTCTGACTTGTCTTTAGCCATGTCTCAACGTCGCCTAGTTCAAATTTGCAGGTCGTGTCAGGTTTAGGGAGAGGATATACACGACTTCGTGGATCAAGACGAACGAAAATATTGTGACGTGACAAACATTTACGTGACAAGGCAACTTGGGACCCTGACAGGGGCATATTCCTTCAAAGTTGGCCTATGCTTCGAAAGCCAAACTAAAAGCTTCTTTCCGAGCATTCATAGATACCAACCGCTTATGACATAGGTATGAAAACAGCAAGATGTCTTGATACCTTGAATATCAGGTATATAGCACAGGACTTATCCCTCATTCCTCGCGGTCTGACTCTGGTAGGGTCTCTTCATTGCCCGATGGTACTTCTGTCACGTTTCGCAAAAAGTTGAGTATCACCCAAGACATGCCGCGCATCTCTGCGTCGTACCACCAGTTCAATGCGATGGTTAGACCCGACTGGCGAACGTAATGCCACCAGCCTACCGGAAGATATAAACTCTCTCCAGCGCGCAATGTCACTCGGATGGGCAAAACGTCCTCAGGAAGGGCTTCCGGCTCTTCTGGATCGACAATAGATGACCAGCGCACCGGGTGTACATCGCTCGCAGCCGGGACAAGTTCGAGTGCGTTGTCGAGGGAACTTCTCCGGTAAGTGGCATGAGGATAAAGGCGCTCTGGAAGGGAATGAGTGAGTGTTTTCCACCTCTGGAAGTATACGTTACCATTCAAACACCAGGAATCAGTTGGTGGAAGAAGGAAAAATTGTTTCTCTCCTTGCACAACGGTGTAAATGTTTTCATATGGATCTGGAAGACGTGGTAAGAGGAAATTGAGAAAAGAAAAGGGAAGAAACTGACCGCTGTGTATGCTGGTAACACTTCGTTCATCGCCTATCCATATGTTGACTGCGTCAGGTTCACGTCCTGTAGTCTTGCTGAAATAGTATCACGGAGATCAACTCGCATTGGCTTGGGTTCCAACTCACCCAATGCCTCGCTGCACCATGGTACCTCTCGGGGTACATCTGCCGTCAACGGCTCGAATTCAGAAGAGCCTTGCAGGTTTGGCGAAAACAAATTGCCATTTTGTGACTGGAGATAATGAATTTCTTGCGAATCAGTTCTTTCTAGAGAAAATGGCGTTCATTCCAACATAGGTACATTCACTAGAGAACTCACCAGGTCCAAGTTTGCGAAGGAGCTCCGTCATAGTCATTTTCTCAACGAGCGGCTCCGCAAAGTATAACAATCCGTCAGGGCCCTCAGTAATGGCATCGGCCAGCCTTGATCACGTCTCAGTTTGATGTTGTGGCTTGGTAGAGAGCATCTTGAGTACTCGCCCGTTCGACGTTACGGCGACTGATATTTGTCTATCGCCCATCTTCTCCTGGATGTAGTCGCTAGTCCACCGATGCAAAGCAGGGAAATCAACACCTATGTAGAAGAGATCTTAAAGCCAAGTTCACGGAGTGTCATGCAAGCACAGACCTTTGATGATGACAGGACGCGATATATGAACCAGTCGCGCAAATTCCAATGCTGATGGTGGCTCCTCCAGAACCTCGATCGTGGTTCCATTGAGATCTGGAAAAAAAGTCAAATCGAAATTCATTTAGATCGCAGCTTTTGCCACTGACCACGATATTCCTCTGAGATCCATTTAGCAGACGCCGTGAAGTCCGTCGACATGCCTTCAGGAAGTCCGGTAAAAGATTTGGTTGACAATGAACAAGTTGGACCTTCAAGTTGGTGGCAAGTCAAAGGTAGCTGAGCAATGACCGAGAGTCACGGACGCGTCATGCACGTGACCGAAGGAAATGAGGACGCGACGTCACGCGTCCGAGTCAACCATCACTCTACCTCTCTCCACTCACGTCGACGGTCGTACGGATGCACACCCAATAGTAGCGCGCAGGAAGAAGCATTTTCTCAGAATACGCGTACCATGAGTTTGGAAAGAAGAAAGGGTTCTTCAACGAGGGTTGAGCTGGCAGCCGTACGTCTGACTCTCACTGTCACGCTCAACGCTCTCTTGATGTCCTTGACGGCGGGTAGAGCAAAGGAAATCTGAAACAGAAGACCTTATTCGACTCTTTCGTGGTGAAGAGTATCGCCAAAAGCAACATTGCTCCGCAGGACGCGGTTCCGAGCGACACCTCGTCTACTTTTCCATCTGGTGCAAACACGACTGTGTCAGGGTCGCCAGCTTCCACGAGGCCGAACTCGATTACCGGCTCCCTTAAGTCGGAATTTGCACAAGAAGCAGTACCCTGCGTGGACCTCACATGCGATGAGAACGTGGAATCGGGGCAGCACACTCTGGACAAGTCAGATTCTGACCCTAGGCGTAGCCCTTCTATTACGATCGTGGATATTGATCAAGTCACCGACGACGCAAGGTCCACAACTGGTGATGCTGCTCTGCGTGAAAAGTATACCAAACCAGAGGGGCACAGTCAGGAGCGTCCGATCGTCGTCGACTCTTCACCAATCAAAGTGGCTTCTGTGACGTCAAAACCCCTTTACCCACTTTTTGCCTCGAAGGTAAAGCCTGCCACTCCTTCCAGCCGGCCCCTCCAACCCGTAAGGAAGCAGAAGGATAGTTCAGTTACTCTAGCTGCTCCTTTCCCAACTGGTGTGTCCCAGCATGTCAGGGGACCACAGACGCCATTTCAGATTCCCGGCTTACAGCTTCCAAGAAAAGCCTCAAGGCAGACTCAAGAGACTATCGAGGCTAGCTGGAATTTTTCAATCCTAAAAGAGAATGACATCGTGGAGGACGAGAGTATGGAACCCTCGAAATATCGAAGGGATAATACCCCAAAGGAACCGTCCTCCAATGAGATTCCAGTGGAGCACACGTCAGCCCATCCTGCAATTGCTCGTCTTGTAAACGGCGATCTTGAAACTTCGCCAACCTCTCGGAGGCCTTGGTCAGACAAATGGCGTCCATTATCTGCTCAAGAAGTTCTAGGAAACGAAAGGAGCGCGATCTATCTTCGGAACTGGCTTCGTGCTCTCGAGTTGCAATTGGAGGATAACACTGGCATTCCACCTGAAACAAAGGTAAATCATGACGCGAACAAGCAGGTTAAGAAAGGCTCGATGAGAGGTACTAAAAGACCTCGGGTAGTTAGAGCTGTCACGAAGAGTCGTAAAAGGTCGCGTATAGACTCTGAAGACGAGGACGACAGCTGGATCGTTTACGACGACGAGTCTGAGCAGGAAACACTACACGACGAAGAAATAGACGATATTGTGGCCGAGGTTCCCGCGAGTTCTGAATCTTCTGCTGCTCCTGAAGCTTCCTCTCTCGTGACTGGGAATGAAAACCTGGGCCAACTTCACAATACGATATTGCTCTCAGGCCCGTCAGGGAGCGGCAAAACGGCTTGTGTATACGCATGTGCTGAGGAACTGGGATGGGATGTTTTCGAGGTCTACCCTGGGGTTGGACGACGCAATGGAGCAAATGTCGATAATCTTATCGGTGAGGTTGGCAAAAACCATCTGGTCCTGCAAAGCCGGTCCAGCGGCGACGCTATGAAGGCATTTCTTTCGCGCAAAAAGACGACAAATGCAACCGACGACGTGGCTAGTCCATCTGTGGACGACCTTCGGTTGACATATTCCCCTCGCAAGAGACCCCAGTCTAAAGATACACCGGAACCCGGGGAAACGGTTAATGGTGCCAGACCAATCCGTCAATCTCTAATTTTACTTGAAGAAGTCGATATACTTTACAGAGAAGACGCTAATTTCTGGGCAACTGTCACCAGAATAATTCAAGATTGTAAACGGCCAGTTATTTGCACATGTAATGGTGAGCATGAGAGTCGATGCTTCCGACCCTATTGTTTCTGAGAGTTGCTCCCAGACATTTCCCTCGTGCCAATAGGCGACCTCCCTTTACAGACCATAATCGAGTTCGCACCCTGTCCAACAGATGTCGCGACTTCCTATCTGCAGGCCCTCTGTACTGCAGAAGGATATAGCATCAATCGAGATGCCATCTCTCAATTGTATGAGGGACAGCTGATCCCAGCACCGATCCTACAACGAGCACCAAAGAAGCCCGACCTTCGTCGGACTATAAACGAACTGCAGATTCAATGTCCGGCGCTCAGTCGTTCACATGCCATAGCTTCTGATGGGACGGTTGCTCACAGTCGCTCTGAGGCAGAGGATGCGCCCGCAGTGGGGAAGTTTTCCATGAAGAAATATGAATTCCTGTCGTACTTCGACAGCAACGTCGTCACAGATCCGAGTGTCACCTTCAAGGTTGGTGGTCAGCCGATAAATGGTCGAGATTAAGGCTGATGTTTTTCAGGACACCGAGCTGGCGAGCTACCTTCCGTCGGAGGATGACGAAATGGGCCACCCAATTTTATACGATGTATACGCCAAGGACGGGGCTCAATTTGGACAGTACGATCGACAGGAAGACATGATATTTACTGCCATAGAGATCTCATCTGGGCTGCTTGACAGAGAGATGCTGGAGAAGGAAGATGAATGGAGAAAGCAGCATCGGGAGGTGATAGAAGAGCTGCTGCCTGTGGGGATGTGGAGGCGGGGATGTCTGGAGCACTGCGTTGACTACTTGCCGTACGTGCGCCAGATGGTGGAGGCCGAAGACGCAGAAGAGGCTCGCGAGGCCCGTCGAGTGGGCAGACGAACGCGGAACAGCATTCGGAGTGGGTATGTACGAATGATCAGTATGACGGAGGAAGCACGGAAGAAACTAGAGTGGTAGTTACGTTAGCAATATAACCCGATTTGGCGTCGATAGACTGTAATGTTTCTTGCAGGACGCCTTCCCACAGATCCTCTCCAATGTCCACTGTCCATCCAAGGGATACGCCCTCGCGCCACTCCCCAGTTGCGTCCCTCGCCTCCCTCGAGTTTCTCCAGAACCAGCGCAGAGGTTCCATCACCGACCCCTCTCTCCATGCGGCCCCTGTCCACCAGCCGTCTCCTTCCTCTCCTCATTCGTCGTCCAGGCCATACCTACCAGACCCCAGACCCTCTTCGCCGTTTGTCTTTGGCGATGCTACCGTAGAGTCCAGCTCGCATCTCCGGAAGCTTCTGCACTCGCCTGCGCCAGAACACAGGCCGCCTCCTCCGCTGTCTCACGATTCTCAAGCGTCCTCTCGCAACCACTCAGGTGCTGCGCCCTCATTTATCGCCATAAATACGGTTGCCAACTCATTCGGCTTTTCCTGACAGGTACAAAAGATATGAATGCTGAGGGCGACAGATATTTTTCCCTCTCTCGACGAGGTATACGCGAACCCCCTGCCTTTGACTTCAATATGAGGAGGCATTCCATTGCCGTCGGCCAGAATCCAATTACGCTCCCCAACCTCTCGAGCACCCTTCATGGCCCAAACCAGGGGACGAAGAGGAAGATGTCTGCTGACCGAAATGCTTTTGCACCCGTCGGTGAAGACGTTGACCCCCAGTTGGTAGGTCCAGGTGTACCCAGCGTTATGGATGTGGACGTGGACGCTCCAGCTCCCAAGAGGCGTGGCTCAACAATAGACATGCAACGGATCGCTCAGCTGAGTATAAACGACCGACGTAATTCTGTCGACTCACGGGGCGGGCAATGGCCTTTGCCCGACCGACGAGACTCTGCGCCATCCCTGTTCCCCGGGATAAACTCCTTCAATTCGCCTCTGAACCCACCAGACTCGCAGCACAATCGGGTTCCTTCAAGCATGGCTTCTTTCTCTTGGCCGACTAACTCCCAATCAACTGACACTTCGACTTCTTCTGTCCAAAACGAATCGAACCACAATACACGGCCATTTGATCCTGTACATCAAATGAATATGGTTCCGCCCGTCAATTACCCCCCTGATCGGAGGATGTCCGTCCCTGATAACCTCACGCATCCGAATTCCTCGAAAAACACCCATACAAGGTCGCGTCCACCGTCGCGTCAGGGAACTGACGCTAATAGCCATTCTGGCCTATCTTCCGGTCAGGAAGAGCAAGCGCCTCCGTCAAGTACCAAACCGGCCAAAGAACCTGGCTCGACGCCGTATTCGCGTTCACCCGAATTACGGGTATCTCACAAGCTCGCCGAAAGGAAGAGGCGGAAAGAAATGAAAGATCTTTTCGACGAGCTTAGGGACCAATTACCCGCTGATAGAGGTATGAAGGCGAGTAAATGGGAAATTTTAAGCAAAGGTATTTAGGTTTTTTCCTCCTGCTTCCCATGTTCTCTCTAAATTTGAGGCGTTTCTACCATAGCCATCGACTTTGTAACGCAGCTCAAGAGGTCTCACCAAGAAATGGCCGCGGAACTTGAAATGCTTCGAGCTCAAGTCCACGGACAACGATCAGAAGGAATACCTTATCCCCCGCCTTCTCACCCGCCATATTCTCAGCCGATGTTAAACCCCTTCCCCCCTCCGCTGCTACAACCTCTTCAGACACCCGGTCAAAATTCTGACTCGCGGACCAACTCGACGCAAAATCTATTTCCTCCTCCCCATGGTACTTCAAATCAAAACGGACACAGAGCGGACCCCTCATGATTGTTTTCGATGTTCATATTTATTCGTCATTTTTGTATATAACGGGTTATTATACTTGTCAACGGACACAGATAGACAAATTTTGACCTTGCTCTCTGGAAGAAAAGAAACGAGTCAAAAGACGACTGTCACTGTTTGTTACTGCTGTGACCGAAGACAACAATGAGATGACCAAACATTGACCTTGCCCTTGTCCGCTCACAAAGAGCCAGGTCAAACAACAACTCTGCTGTGCCACTCATCTTCGAGTCCAGCAAGAGCGATCATCTCGATACCTACTCAATCTACGACCCCAGTCTTCTCGTCTCTCTGTATATTTATCATTAATCATGGCTCCCAAGGCTCCAGCAATGTCCATTCTCTTTCACCCAAAGAAGAACGCGAAGCAGAACACGAAACCGGACCCTCAGCGGTCACCACCGAAGGCTGGCACTTCTACCCCACAACCCATGCACAGGAGACCCCCGCCTCCGAAGAAGAAGGACGAGGATGAGGACGAGCTTAAGCTCCCAGAAGGGCCGTACCAGGAATTCCGGCTTCTTTCCTCGGTGCTCAATGGGTGGAAGTACGACGTTATGAAATTCGATTCTCGGAAACCGATAGATATCTCCCGGTGGCATCAGCCAGTAAAGCTGAACAGGAAGGATTTGAGGAGGGATGAGCCGGCTACGACTGCTGCTCCAGTGGCTGTGGGGCCGATGCTGGGCCCCGATGGAAAGCCCGTCATTGGTGCGGATGGCAAGATGGTGATGGTTGATGCTGAGGGGAGGCCCATCCAAGCGTCAACTAATGGTGCAGGGCCGAGCAAGGACAAGGATAAAGATAAGGGGAAGGCTGGTGCGAAGAAGAGGTTCCAGAGGAAGACAAGACAAGTATTCCCAGTCCCCGAGGAAGTTAGGCAACTAAGGAAGGAGGAAAGGTACCCGTGGGTGATGGAGGACTCATCCCCGAGCCACAACGAGCTCTGGGTTGGCCAAATGGAAGAAGCGAGCAAGTCGGAGACATATGGTTTCTTCATGCCCGCAGCAAACGACGTCTTCAAGTTCGTGCCAGCCCACCGGTGGTACAAATTCCAGAAAAAGCTAAAGCACGATTTACCTACGGATACCGCGAATGTGGAATCAATGGTATTCGTGACGCTACGTATAATATCTGTCGCTAATATACTTCCTCCGTGCAGTATAGTCAAAGTCAGAAGCGTGATCCACAACAATGGCTAGCGGCTCGCAAGGGCAAGGCACCCTCTGCTGCGACGGCTGCTATGTTCAAGGCCGAGGCTGAGGGCAGGAATGATCCTGGCCACACTGGTCAGAGTTTGGGACCTGGTGGTCGCCGATTGAAGACTGTTGATAGCGGCATGGATCATCTATTCGATGATGGGGATGATGGAGATGAGAACATGCAAAAACGCAGGAAACGTGAGCTGGGTGAGGAAGGTGACATGGATGAAATAGTGTATGAGGAAGACTTTGCGGATGATGACGAGAAAATGGAAATGGATGAGGAGGATGAAGATGCCAAGGAACTAGAGGTTTGTCCTATGCTTTCTATGTCTATCATGTATCTCACCTTCGATTCTAGGAGCGACTCAAGAAAGAGTACAGACAAGCGAATAAGCAGAGAGACGCCGGTGTTGACGACAGCGACGAAGAGGAGGAGCAGCCTGTGCAAAGCAAGCAAGCCAAAGCCATGCAGAAGCTGATACGGAATCGTGAAGGCAACGACGCGTATGAAAGTGATGAGGAAAAGAACCCATACGCGAGCTCTGTGAGTGTTCTCTTGATATGATCTGTCCCCGAAGTTCTAACAACTTGCAGGAGGAGGAAGAGGAAGAAGAGGAGCCTGTTGCGACTGCAGCTTCTGCAATACAAGAGCAGCAGCAGAAAATCGAATCGAGAGCCCAAACTCCAAAGCCTGCAGTACCTGGTGTTCGCCCACCAGGCCCACCTGCCCCGCCTACGGCCGCCCCAGGATCTCGTGCAGCTTCACCTACATTATCACCCAGCCATGGTGGTCATTCCGTTGTTGCTATGCGGGCAACCAGTCCAAAGATTCCAAAGCCGAAGCCTCTGAATGTCAGCCGAGGAAACAGTCCCCTTGGGCCTGGAAGTAGGGCTGCAAGCCCAGTGGCTGCCGATGGTATTAACGGAGTAAAAACTGGTCAGAAGCGGAAGGCAGACGATTCTCCCGAGAAAGGCGCTACTAGCCCAATCAATGGTACCGTAAACGGTGTACCCAAGCCGAAGAAACGTAAACCTGTTGCTGCTGGGGGTCCCGCCGCGGTGACATCCAGCGAACTCGAGTCTCTGCTGGTGGAATGGCTGAAGACCACAGCGAATGCCACTACCAGGGACTGTATTCATCATTTCACGCCCTACCTAACCGACCAAGAAAAGAAGCAAGAATTCTCCGCCATGGTCAGAAAGCATGCTCAGTTGAAGAACGGCGTTTTGGTGCCTAAGCGGGCAGGTTCTTCGGCACCATCACCTCCTGCCACCACTTGATCCTGCAGTCCTTGTTCTGGATGTAAACTTATTATCCGGTCGATATTCTGTCCTGCAGTAGCGAATAGATAACACGCACTGTGCGAGCTGTGTAAACTGCCAGATATCTCTTATCCAATGGCAATGTATTTGTTGACATATACATGCTATACCCACATGTGAGTCGTCAGCAGCCACAGTAGGTCAATTGCCATGTCGAGGTGATAATGATTGGGTTGATTCTAAGATTGGGACAGGGGTCAGATATGGTCAGATGTGAGCGTGAAATTAATGGCAATCACGGGAGAATAATCGAGGGGGGAGAGAGAGGAAATCCTGGGTGACGAATAAAGCGCGTCAGCGGCGATTCATGCCGCAGGAGCATGCAAAAAGGGCGGAAGCTGGGTGAGAGGTCTGCAAAATGGGAGGCGGTGAAGGGCAATACTATTGCGGCAAGGACTTCGGCTAGACCGGCAGGCGCACCGGACCCAGGCATCCTAGCCAGCCCTGCGCTATTTTTGGATCGAGCGCTATATTTTCGACGAACGGCCTGCATGCGCCGAGAAGTACGGCAATGCGTTTGTTTCAATCGACCACACAGCGATCCAAAAACTATCATATGAGCCCAGGTCTTTTGCGGTCATGCTCTCTGAACGGCAGGACAATCGGCGGTTCTGGTAATGGAGAGGCCTGGCATCGCGGAAATGGTCATAGAGTTTGAAACAAATGACATCTGCTTGCTATGGCCAGCGGAGGGCTCATCTTTTCTGAAAGCAGGAACAAAAGGCGGTGTGGTCCGAATATGTAATTGTCGATCGCCTAGGTTTACCCCGGACGGACTAGATACAAAATGCGAGCCCTCCTCCAGGGATCGTCTGCGTGCTTTTCGTCCCTGCCTCTCTTCCCCCACCATCCATCCTCCGTGCAGGCTGCGCCCAGTGGTCCTGCCCTTCTGCGGATCCCTCCTTCTCTGACTTTCTTGGCCTTGTGCTCTCAGAGTTGGTTACCCAATTCACATTGACCAGTGCTCTCTTCCGTCAATATGTTCTATCCTATCATCTCCCTCGTACTTGTTCATGTCCTTCGGGTCTCTGCTGCACCAGCCCCAGGCAATGCACACGTCCACGATTTCGACGATGCAGTTTCTCAGTCGCTGCCCAGCAAGACGTGGTACCAGGACCCTGAACATCCCGTACACGCGTTGTTCAGACGCGACGCTGTAGGAGATGGTACGACTTATGCCCAAGTCGGCTCTCCAAGTACTGCGACCCCTTCTTCCATTAATTTCTTCATTTTGCTGACTTCTATTATTCACCAGGCTGGTCGGCTCCATACCCTCCGTCAACTCCCAACCCCAGCGCCCTTCCGGCTGAGTGGGTAAATGCACTCAACGCCGCCGTTGCAGCTGGAAAGATTCCCAATATTCCTCAGAGTTCGAATCTGCCGAATCAGAACCCTGTTTACCCTACTGGTTTTGACCCGAACAGCGCACAAGTTTGCTCGGCGACTGAGAAGTGTGTCACCCCAGGCGACATTTGGGATGCACCAGACGGCGTGTTTGCAAGCTCCTTCGATGACGGGCCTACTCCCGTAAGCATCCATTCTCCGAATCATACGCCAATATCCTAATCATCTGCATTCCGATAGTCAACACCCACCCTCGTGAATTTCCTGCAGTCGAATAACAAGACTACGACTCATTTCATGATTGGAGTGAATATCCTCAACAATCCTAATCAGTTCCTCACAGCCTTCAACGCCGGCCACGATATCGCCGTACACACCTGGACGCATCCGTATATGACAACCCTCAGCAACATGGACCTGCTGGGCCAGGTAAGCCTTCCTAATTTGATGTTTTACGGGCGCGGAACCTTAATTAACTCGTTATTCCAAGTTCGGTTGGACTATGCAGATTATCCACAATTCAACGGGTGGCCGTGTCCCCAAGTTCTGGCGGCCGCCGTATGGTGACTCTGACCTGCGAGTCAGGGCCATTGCCAAGGAGGTCAGTGGCATACAGCTATATGACACACTAGGCATTTTTAATAAATTGGCGCCCGTCTTATCTTTCAGGTCTTCGGACTGACGACTGTCATCTGGAACCACGAGTAAGTCACATATCTTTTTATCGGATTACCCGCCGTACTCATGCTGTGCTCCTCCAGTACCGAAGATTGGGCTCAGACTGCCACAGCCCCAATTCAGACAGCCATGTCGACCTTCTTGAAAGGTAAGTTATCATATCTCCCTGCCAAATGACTCGAGACTGACTGATGGCTGTTAGACGCGAAACATCCTGGTGTTATCATTCTCGAGCACGAGCTGACTGACATTACCGTCAACGGCTTCATTCAGTCCTACCCCCTGATCCAACAAAACGGCTGGAATTTCGTTTCCCTTGCCCAAGCCGTCGGGAACGGAAGTGCGTATGAGAATGCTCAAAGTTCTACCTCGCCTGTCACATCCATGGGTATCTTGTTATCGGACCAGACGACGTCTTCTTCAAGCTCGACGCAGGCTCCAGCTACCGCGCCGACATCGTCGCCGTCTCCTTCGCCCAGCTCAGGGTCAGGTCAGAACCTCCAGAACGGAGCCAAGACAAAGACCAGCTCGGCCACGAGTCTGCGGTCTATTTTGTCTCTGCACAGCGCGCATTCGGTACTGGTGCTCGCCGGCGTGATCGGCGGCATGGTTTTATGCGTGTAGACATTGCGGTTCACGATTTTCTTTTTACTCCCTTTGCTTTCTTGACGATTCACATCATTATTCGACCTCTTCGACGAAGACAAAAAGGAATACTCACTCGGACTATATTTTGCTTTCTGCATTGCCATGGACCAATACTTACATCTTGGGACTTTCTACACGCTTCCGTTACGCACATGTCTTTTGATTTCTACGCTGCACCTCACGTCATCATAATCAATCACGATCTTTACGAATAGCTAGACTACTTACGCCACTAATGCTTAGCGGCCGTCTGCTGGGACTCTATTAGTTACTTGAAATGGATCATCTACCCTGTAGTAATAGCATAATACTAGTCAAAAGTTGTCATCGCTTTCGGACTAAGCTTAGATTGTAGATCTCGGACCCTTGGCCAGGTATAACCATCGCCACGCGCTTTCAATTATAGCGCGTCGAATCATCGTGAATATCATTGCTATTCCCTAGTACATGTGGAGTCGTGTCGTAAGTTTCGTAAGAGCGCGTACGGCGTGAATGGTGTAAGTAAAAAATAACCTTGGATGAGGAATTCAAAGTTAAATAAGACGTAAAAGGGAAATGGGAGACGAAGAGAAGTCCACAGCAGAATTGCGAATTATTAAATACAACTATTAGATGACGAAACCAAAAGGAAGGACAGGGCAAAAGGGGTGTAGGGCACAAGGCAGGACCAGGTATGTAGGTAATGCGAATGCAATATCAAGTTCCGAGGATGGATGTCAAAAGGTCGCAGCGCCGAATATGTAAACCGTTAAACATATGACAAAGAATAAAGTTAAGACGAGGACAGAATGTTCGGCCACTTGAGCTTGAGGCCTTCCAGCCAGCGCATGTAGAGCAGCTCCGCAATGGGTGATTTCCGTTGGGCAGAATCATGAGGGGACACGCCGCCTGACGTAGGAGGTGACATGATGGAGGGGGTAGGGCTAGACGCTGAGGGTAGGCCGGCGATCTCTTCTTGTTCTTCAGTGACGACGAGGCCCTTTGATGTCATCTCGCTTTTGCGGACAATGCGCTTGTGGGGGAAGAGCCCTCGCGAGGTCTGGATATGTTGCTTGACCGAGGAATTTCTGTCCATGAATAATGTGAGACAAGTCTACAGAGTAACATCTACGGAAAGAAACGTACTCGTTGATGCCTTGCAGGATGTCGAGAATCACATTGTAAGCGAGCTCCGGGTTGGCATCTTTCAGTTCCGCAAATCCTCTTTGCAACATGCTCAGAGACTCGATCTCCCGCGCGTCCATATCATCATGGATTCGCTGATGACGCGCTCAACATTGGATAACTTAAAAACAGGACCGGATACTCACGTTGGCCAACATCGGAAGGACAACCTCGTCCACCAAAGATTTTCCAGCTTTTGCGATCTCGCTAGTGCTCTTGCTGTGGGACATCGTAGACCGAGGTGACGACGCGCTGGCCTCCTTGCGTATACTCCCAATGAACTCCGACGACAAGCGTAATGAACCTGCAGGGTCAACCTTCTTCACAGGTCGTATCGTGTCAGTACCGCTTCCCAGGTCAGCCGGACTCAGGATAGTCCCTGCACCATCGACAGAGGTACGCGCGGCATAAGATGAACGACGCGTCGAACGCACAGAACCGGAATAAGCAGGTGGTGCACCTGTCAAGTATATAAGCCTCATGTTTTTAGAGTAGTAAGCATAGGACAGCCTCGTACCTGAAGGTTCCTCTGGCTCTGCTTCTTGAGTGCGAATAGGCTTAATAATTACGGTCGAGTGTGCAGCGTCGCTGTTCATCCCAATAACGGCAGGTGAGATGGGGTCACTTCCTTTGGTCGCAGCGCCAGTGTCTATTGAGCTCTGAGTGTCGTCGTATACTGACTCTTCATCTTCTACCATGCCCGGAGCCATAGATAATTCGTGAATAGTCCCCCGGAACGTGCCCATGGCTGACATCGTTTTGATGGTGTCAAAGTTCCAGTCGCTTCTCATCGTGTCATTAGCGTCCCATGTCGCGTTACTCCGCACTGAGGGATGGTTGACTTGTCCCTTTGGCGGAGATCGTGCGCGATAATCCTGATAGCGTTCAATTAATTCGGTTAAATATGAGGTCTTCTTCGCTGTTCGAATAAATCGATGCTGTAATAATTCACTGGCGCTTGGTCGCTAGGGTGGACATACGGGGTCAGTAGAAGACCGTGACAACGAGGCTAGGAACCGCTTACTAGTTTAGGGTCCTTGGTCAAACACTGGGCGACAAAGTCTTTGAAGGTGGGGGAGAAAGGACCCTCCAGAACGGGTGGCTTAGCTTTAGGAATCAAGAATAGAACGCGCATGGGATGATATTCAGCGAGCGGAGGCTCCCCCTTGGCCATTTCTATCGCGGTGATACCAAGACTCCACATATCAGCCTTCGAATCGTAGCCGGCCTGGCGAATGACTTCTGGCGCCATCCAAAAGGGTGTTCCCACGAATGTATGGCGAAGGGTGTTGGTGAGTTGAGCGGCGACACCGAAATCGGCGAGTTTGACCTTGCCGGATGAAGACAAAAGAACGTTGGCAGCCTTGATGTCACGGTGGATAGTCCCCTCACTATGCAGATAGTCGAGACCTAGAAGGAGCTCCCTGCAGATGACAGCGATGTGGGCTTCCGAGAATACGCCAGGCTTGAGGAGATCGAGACAAGACCCGCCCGCAAGGTACTCCATGATGATCCAGAGCTTGTAATTGACGACGAAAGAGCCATAATAACGCGTAACATACTCCGAGTCGCACTGGGCAAGACTGGCAATTTCCTGCTGGATTTCCGAGATGTCGTCGTCGGAATCCTCTAGGTCTGGAAGCAGAGGAGTGAGTGCGGGGGCCGCAGAAGACTACGTCAGACACGAACCGATCTGCTTCACAGCAACAATCTGCTTTGTGTCGTTGTGGATGGCCTTGTAGACGACACCGAAGCTGCCGGTGCCCAATTTCTCAAGGAGGGTATACTGACTGGCAGGGTTGCTGCTGGGGACGGGATAGGGCTCCCTGGGGCGTGGATTGTGCTCAAGCTTTGGAGAAGAGGGGGAAGAGCGGAGAGCCTGTTTCTGCGGAGAAGTCTGCTCAGACTGGGACTGCCTCCGGAAGGGCTGGGTCGGAGGCATGGGGGAGCAAAAAGAAAAGCAGACCGTGGAGATGACAGTCCTCTGACCTCATGCTGCCCAGAGAATTTCCTTTTTTAGACTCAGCCTTACGTAATCGTGCGCTCGCAAAAAGGTCTCTCATAGCAAGTAAAAAACAAGTACATGGCATAGTGCATAGCCCATACGACAGACGCCATCCCTCAGGCCTTCACCGCGTACTTCCTGATCGGGAAGTTCTGGTCCTTCTTGCGTTGTTTCAGCGTCTTTAGCGAGGCTTCGTGCTGCACAATAGTCGGTCATCATGTCTGAGTCCGTAGCACCACAATACACACCTTGGTCAGTCGCCGCCTGATAGCCCGGGTCTTCTTGGGTCGCAGATCGAGGGGAACGTACTTCTTGTTCTTGTAGTACTCCCGGAGGTTTTGGCGCGCCTTTTGGTTCATCACCGTCAGGACGCGGGCGATTGACTTGCGGACAGAGTTACTGTACATCTAGTTCAGCCAGCCATCCTCCCAGGAGATCCCATGGCAACTCACATTTTCGTCAACTTGGACGCAGATCCACCAGCGATCTTCTGTACCCGCAGTTGAAGGAGCTCATTCTTCAACTCGTTCAGTTGCTTGGCCAAGTCGTTCTTCGACCTAGAATCAAATGGCGTTCAATGTCCCGCTCTCCGACCCCCATTGTGACCCGCTACGCACTTGGACTGGAGCTCATAGGCCTTGACTTTTGCCATTTTGGTGGATCTACGGAAGCAGCATGTTAGCTTTTCTGAAGCAGACGCACGAGTACGGCGTAGGCAGCAGGACGGAATGCAGAAAGTCCTGCACGACAGAGAGGCATGGGGACGGCGTACTCACCTTGAGGGACGTCGTGCTGTACGGTGACCAAATTGATGTCTCCTCAACTGGCATCCCAAACCTTATTTCGTAAACTGTAAAGTAGCTCCCACGATCACACTTCATCACATCTTATCTTATCTCGCGTAAGCCCAGCTTCGTTCCTATTATCGCATCATGTCTCCTCCTCGCTGCAGTCTATTCAGGCCTTGCATCGACCTTCATAATGGACAAGTAAAGCAAATTGTTGGTGGTACTCTGTCGGATGCGTCTCCTGAGGGACTTAAGACCAATTTTGTCGCAAGGTGCTTTACACCTACCGATTGGAGGGAGCCGCACCTGAATTGACTCGAAATCTAGCCAAAGCGCTGCTGAATTTGCTAAACTATACAAGCAACACAATCTGGAGGGGGGCCATGTCATTAAACTAGGACCTGGTAACGACGAAGCCGCTCGTCAAGCCCTTGCAGCCTGGCCAGGTTCGCACTGCTCGTGTTGGCTGCTGGACAACTGACTGAGAATCGGGGAAGCTTAGACGGGCTGCAGATCGGCGGTGGCATAAACGATAAGAATGCGAAATCGTGGATTGAAGCTGGTGCAAGCAAAGTACGCTCGCTTGTCCTACCTTGGCTCAGAAAGTTGGACTTGTTTGCAGGTCATCGTCACTTCGTACCTCTTCCCTGATGGAAAATTCTCGCTGGAACGCCTGAAAGCTATCGCAGGAGCAGTTGGGAAGGATAGATTAGTGGTAGATGTCAGGTGAAGTCATCAGGGCGTTGTGATGATGAGCAAGAATTTATCTTTCCTCCAGCTGCCGCCGACGAGGAGACCAATGGCTCGTCGCGATGAACAAGTGGCAGGACATCACAGATATGAGCGTCTCCAAAGGTAAATCCCGTGCAGCTTCCAATCGTGTCGTTGTTTTAACTTTGCATCAACAGAGTCGCTCGACATGCTTGCCGAATATTGCAGGTCCGTCCCCTCCGCCTTTCTCATAGGCCATGCACCAAGATTGCATACAGTGAATTCCTTATTCACGCTGCAGACGTCGAAGGTTTGTGCGAAGGCATTGATCAAGAACTCGTCCAGAGTGCGTCAGAAGGTTGACATCATCGGCACCCGAAAACCTGACAATAATATAGAGCTTGGTGAATGGGTGACAATACCCACAACATACGCAGGCGGCGCGAAGGGTATGATCACTGTTGACATCTGCAGCTCCTACTGTCAGAGGTCTGAACAATGTCTTCCAGATATCTCGGATCTGGACTTGGTAGACCGTCTTTCGAACGGACGCGTAGATTTGACATTTGGCAGGTGAGTCGAATTTACAGATACAGTAAACTCTGGCCTATGACACCTGCATCCTTCAGTGCACTTGACATATTTGGCGGCACGAGAGTAAAATTCGATGACCTGGTCAAAGAAACGTCCATCCGACAGCAAAAGAACAAGTTATCATCATTGAAAGCTTCGACTTGATATGTGGTATTTTTACAACGGTAGTGCTTTTGCTTGTCCTGCCATGGCCATAAACACCAAATCAATATTCCAAAGAGTTCTCCATGATCCTCGTCAGGTGCTCTTTTCCATCGGACCCGACGACATCGCCGATGCCAGGAGCTAGATCAAGGACACGTCTCTGAGGGATAGTACCTTCTACTAGCTTCTCAATGTCACCAGCATTGTACCTGTACATCATCAGTAAACACTTTCTCCTAGCAGTATGATGAGAAGGCTTACCCGACGGCTTTCAACCCCCGAGGCACCCCAAGTCCATCAAGGAAGCGGGCGATAGATTCATACAGATGGGCGCCTAACTCGCGGTCGGGAATACGGGTGATGGACGGATCGGATATAGTCGTTCCGTTGAAGATTGCCAGCGCCTGCCTGTGGCGGTCGGGTGAAGATGGTGCTGTGAACTGGAACACTATAGGGGCGATAGAGTTGGACTTATATGAGTCCATTTATTCGACGAGGTGCTTACCAGCTGGTCCTGTCAGTGCGACGCTGAGACATAGCCATCAGCAAAACATATTCCATTTAAAGGCGACGTAGGCATACCTGACGCCGTGGGGAATGATTGGGCTGTCTGTGACATAGCCAGGGTGCTTGTATTTCGGGCCCTTCTTGTTCAGACCGGATATCTGAAGCAGGTTTAACGAGATCATAGAACTGGACCAAGAAAGTTACTTGCAGGGTAGCTCATGCCATGGCACAAATGGACCCCAGCATTGCCAAAGCCAATTCCCGCAAAGGAAGATGCCAGACTGCAATGAAATTTCAGTCCAAATTCCATCCTCGAGTGTCGGAGGCTCTTACAGCATTTGCCTTCGCGCCTCAGTGTCGTCGCGATTCTTGGCTATACGAGGCAAATATTTTACGGTCGTCTGGAGAGACCACAGAGAGAAAATATCGGCCACGGGATTGCTGCCTTGGTATGCAGGTCTGAGAATGGGATTTGCAGGACGCGGGGTGCGCTCGGTATATCTAGCACAAGGAACCGAATGACGATGCAAATCGGCTTTGAATGCGAGCTTGACTTACGGGATTGCAGTATAGCTTTCCATACTGTGGAATAGCACATCAAGGCCAGCACTGATGTGCACGGCGGTTGGACAAGACTCGGTATTGTGGGTATCCTGAGGAGCAGCACCTCGGTCAAGGGACTTGCACAGAAGTTGTATTATTGTACTCACGACTATGCCCAGAACAGGCTTCATAGCACGGTTTGCGATACCAGTCTTGAAGGAACGCGAGGTGATGTCAAGAATAGCAGTGCCGGTAGTCTCTGAACCTGTGCCAGCTGTCGTAGGGATGGCGATGAGAGGCAGTAGGGCTTTCGAAATGGGAAGCCCTTTTCCGACGGGGGCGTTGATGAAATCGAACAGGTCTGCGTCTTTGTATACGGAGAACCTGTTCAAAGGAGTTCATGTCGAGCGGTATCATAGTAGCAAGATGCACCAACAAGTTCGCAGCCTTGGCCGTGTCAATGACACTTCCTCCTCCGACACTGTTGATGTTTTACGTGTGAAAAGGCAGCAAGTAGCATAAACGTGTTTCTCAACGTACGCTAGAAAATGGCTGAAGTCGTGTTTGCGAGCCCATGCAATGGCGTCGCGCCAACTATCCTCTGTGGGTTCTGCGACGACTCGACCGTAGACCTCGAACGGCAGGTCCTTTTGAGCTTCTAGGGCAGCGATGGTCTACCAGAGTTTTCAAGTCAGAACACCTGTACGGAGCTCCGGAACATGCTACACACTGTCTTCAAAGGACGAAGTTTAGCAACGTTCGGGTCTGTAAAAACGGCGACCTAAGGAGCCGTCAATAAGTCAAAGGTTGTGTACGCTGAGCTAGCAGCGGTACAACCTTGCGTGCGTTCATGTTCTTGAGGTCCATGCCGACTTCCGCAGTGACACCGTCACCAAATCTCAAATTCGACGCAGCAACCTAGACATCAGGAATACGTGTTGGATATGGCCCTCCTGAGTGGATGAAGAGGGACGCGCCTCGAAAGCATACTCCTTCTCAACAGCGTTCACAGGGGTCGCGAAGCTCCGAAGTTGGTTGATGCTTTGAAGTTGGCTGGCAGGGTGGCCTTGTGGACGACATCCGTGGCACGGACAAGCCGAGTGCTGAGAGGCATTGATGAGACGCAAGATGGAGTTTCTGGATGCGACGGACATGGAGGAGGACGAGGCTTGGGAAGCGCGATCGACCCCTGAAGAGTGGGGAAAGTGATGGCGGAGTAAAAGAAGCCAAGCGAGATCAGGCACATGACCTCCGCGCTAACCAGCAACCAGGCTTTTAGCTTGCTCTCTAGCAACGCCTTGGCGGTCGAAATAGTCTTTGTGCTGCTCAAAATAACGATGTGGGGTCCATCAGGCGTTTGCGAGCTCTAATTTGAGATTTTGATTCTATTGAGCGGGAGGTGGTCCGTGAGATTGGAAAACGCCGGTGTGTAAAACGGATGATCAGAAAACAAACAAGGTCTTCAAGGAACAGCCAACTTCGAAGCTGCTGCCAGAGGTTGTCCCGTCCCTCCTTCCCCTCCTCCTTCCCCCTCCGCCGCACGTTCTTTATTTCTCAAGACGCTCTTTTCCACATTCGCTATGAGGCTCCCTCTCTCCCTCTCATTGACCGTCATGGCTGCGCTGTCATCTTCAGCACACAAGCTCGTCGTCAAGAAAATGCAGCCCTCGAGCTCCCCCCAACGGAGGGGCCTTTACGATTCACCGTCAGACCTCCAGCTGCTCGCAAAACAGCAGCAGAACTCTTCCTTTGATATCAAGTGCGTTCCCGCTTGGACCGCTCGACTGGCGCTAAAGCTCTCGGTGTAGCACTGTACACGATTTGATATATCTAGCAAACGTGAGTGGGTTTCTGACACATAGATGAGCGAGCTGCTGAATGCAAGGCAGATCACTGTCGGAGGCGTTGGTCAGTGTTCGTTGTCCAGCCGTGGAGTTTTCGTCTCATGCCCCCTGCAGAGTACCCAGTGCAGCTCGACACTGGTTCTTCCGACTTGTTCATTAAAGGAGCTTCATCTCCTATACCCAATGCTTCTCAAACGGTCGGTTTGCCTCACATCCATGCCTTCTCGTAGCTGACGGTCCCGTCAACAGTCCCTCTCTACGAACCTGACCGTGAGCGCCCACCTCAGTTCCTTCTGATGTGTACTGATCACATCCCGCTTTAGTACGCCATCGGATGGGCAGCAGGACATGTTGCCTATGCTGAGGTGGAATTCCTGGGGTACGTTCCTTCGAATCTTGCACATAGTCCATCCCTGACGTGTTTTTCCTCTTATCCCTCCAGCCTCAACATCTCGTCACAGGCCCTTCTCGACGCACAACAAGTCAACAATCCCGCCCTTGGCTATGGAGCCCAAGGAGTCGCCGGCTTGGGCTTCACGCGGCTCTCAACCATCGACGCCATGCTCAACAGCACCAACAATTCGACGGGGCGCAGCTTACTGTTCAACCTTTTCGCTGTCAACCCGTCAGAGCCAAACTTCATTGCATTTGCCTTACAAAGAAGTTCAGACCCTGGCGACGATGTCGAAGGAAGCTTCTCCATTGGTGAGTACCGTGCGCAGTAAGAAGCGGCTTTGCTTAACCGACCTTTCTCAGGCGAATACGATCCTGACTACTCTGCCGTCAGTGGGAACGAAAAGATCCCGACATGGCCGATACGCAATCCCTATCGCTGGAACTTGCTCGTCGACGCAGTCATTGTCAACCAAACTAGTATCACTACTCCAACCACCAATGTCGTTGGAGCTCCAAGTAACAAAGCCGTCGCCTTGATGGACAGCGGGTCGTCTTATTCGTACGTCTACCCAATTCTTCTATGATACCATTAGTCCTCATATTGCTTCAGATATGCTCCGAAGTATGTGACCGACGCCATCTACAGCAGTATCCCAGGCGCCTCTTTCGACTCGTCTGCTGGCTATTGGAAAGTCCCTTGCTCAGCAGAAATAGACATGGCCCTCCAGATCGGGTACATCTACCTTTGTTGTTCCGTATTGCTGAGGCTAACTTCGATATCTAGCGGTCAAGTATTCCCTCTTCACCCCCTTGATGTCACTCCAACGACACCTCTTGACCCAAATTCGTGCCTTGGTTCCTTTATCCCTGCCTCATTCAGCGTTGGAAATGACTTGTAGGCATTCTTTCACTATCATGTTTCGCCACGCAGACTTATGAACAACTTTGTTTGATTCCAGCGACTGGCTAGTTGGTGACAACTTTTTGCGATCAGTCTACTCCGTCTACGATTTCGGAGACTTCGATTCGTCTGGACAGATGGGCGACCCATACATGAAGTTCCTATCCATCATTGATCCCGATCAGGGCTCGGTCGATTTCTGCAAGGAGCGTGGCTGCCAACCGAAATCAAACATTACTTACACTGGCCTTGATGGTGCCTCAGTAGCCCCCTCATTCGCGATCTCAAATGACATTTCTGAATCACTCGAACTGATTGGAAAATGGATCCCAGCCATCCTCGGCATCGTCGCCCTCAATGCACTCGTATTGATCATCGTCTGCATCGTATGGTTAATAACCCTCTGCCGCAAGCGAAAAGCCCGATCCACCGCCAGGACGCCACGCAGTCGCATGAGCCCTATGCCCAGGAACTACAGGAACACGTACATTCCAGGAAGCCCGCAAACCCCTCACGTCTATGAGCCAGTCTCAATGGCACTCACAGAGGACACCTTCGTCCCTCCATCTCCTGCATTCTTTGGCAAGGATGGCAGTAAATTATCACCTGGCGACAGGCCAAAATCTGTAGCTTAGTTTGGACGGACAATGTCTTTGATGAGGAGTGGTTTATATATGATACATGGACTAGTAGTGTCGCTGTGCTGACCATCGATTGATTAGTGCATTTTCCTAATACGAGTTGCGGGTATGGACTATTTGCTTGTAGTTTGCGCTCTAATTATATGGCTTTTGTGTTACTGGTATATATGACAAGAAATTGTTCTCAGCTAGATATGCGGGGCGAGTTGACGCGGTGACGAGACGAGGTCTAATCCGAGCGCTTGGAAGGAGTGTTGCTCGACTTCTGCTGCCTTCCAGACTTCACAGGAACGCCAATCTCTGTCAAATGCGCCTTCGCCTCTTTTGATAGCGCTTGCCACGTCTTGGCTTCCTCTGGCCGGGCAAATTTACCACCTTCTTCCAAGGCGGTGTTTACTGCTTCTGTAAGAGCCGTAGCGAACTTTGACCCGTAGAACGCTTTGTCTTTGATCGTTTTGGTCGTCGTCTGTCTTTCCTGGCCTTGAGATCCCAGTATAGTCACGAAACCAATGTGATTCACGATTCGGAGGGCTTGTCGGATATTGGCTCTGTTCTTGGTGACCAATGCCGTTTTGAGCATCAAGGAGGTGAACTCCGCAGTGGCAGGTAGGTTGCGGCCAGGACCACGTTTATCGAATCTGGGTGATTCGGCGACGGAACCGTCCATGAAGTCGTGAGCATGGTAGCCTGTCATCAAGTCAAAAGTCCGCATCGCACTTGGCCAATCGCCACTGCGCCAGCAGGCTTGCATGACGAGGTTGTATGTCGATAATGCAGGACGGATTTTGGGTCCATTAGAGCCAATGATTTCCTGGCGGAGCATCCATTCCAGAGTATCGACAGCATGGTACCCCAAACCTGGCTCGCCAAGAGCCAGCTCGGCTCGAAGGACCTCTTCCATATGTGCACGGTCAAGAATAGATGGGCCGCCAATATCGCCTGGTCTTCTCTTGACTTGCTGGAGGAATTGTCTGGCTTGAGCATAATTTTGACTCTGAGTGCAAAGCCGGAAAATGACGTCCAGAGGCTCAGCTTGCAGAGGAAACATGCCTGATCTCGAGACCGGCTTGTCTACCTCAAGACCATAATACTGGTTGATAATACCAAAAGCCAATTCATGGTCCGCTTTGTTTCCTCCGGCCAAAGCTGCAAGAGCAGAAGTGACGAGATGAGAGTCCGGAGTGAAGGCTTTCGTTTTGTTTGATATCTTAATCATTTGGCTCCAGAGCAATCTAGTGTCTGCCGCGACTTTGACGCTTCCTTCGGTGGTGTCACCTTTTGCGGCCACGATAGCCTTGAACATGGCTGTGAAGATGTACTGATTAGGCGCAAGTTTTCCCTCTTGGTCCATGGAATAGTAGACATCGAAGATTTCTTGGTAGCATCCAGCGCTTCCAAGGATGCGGATGTAACCTGCTAATGGATCGATGGACAAGTCAGGATGGTCGGGGTCGTGCCTCTTCAAAGATTCTATGTGACGCTCGAATGCCTCGTATAACGAACGCGCATTTTTCAATTGCTTGGGATGTGTCGGCCAGTGCTCAATTTTTGACAGACCATTGAAAAGGGTTTGGAACGTCCTCGTTGTGGGGCTAAACCCTCTTCTTTTCATCTTTGCAACTATAAGTGATGACTCAGTTAAGGAGCAAGGAGAAACGCACGTCTACATATAGCTGGTAGGCTAACTGATACCGCTGTGCCTTCAGCGTCTCCCATATGAGAGTGTTCCAAACCGGCGTATTTTGAGCGTCCAAAGGAGCATTTTTCAACATGTACACAGCATCGTCGACCTTGCTTTCGTCACATAGCTTTTTGAGTCTTGCAGAGAGAACGTGAGGTTCAAGAAGGCGAGCCTCCGACTTCGGTGTCTCCGAAGATGGGTCGTAATGTCGTGAACGAAAGACCGGACGAGCTTCTGACGAGGCAGGCTTTTGCTTCAGTGATGTCTTTGGAGGAGCAGACCTGGCCTTGTCTGCTTCCTTTTGCAGAAGCTGTCTCCGAAGAAAACGAGGCAGAGCAGGTTCGATGAGTTTGGGAGGAGATTTTAGGACGGCCCGACTTGTGGATGCGAAACGCCGTGAAGAAGAAGGATTTTGGAGCGCTTCAGGAATAGACTGTGAAACGTGGTTCGCTTCCAACCATGTCGAAAATGCCTTGACGAAAGACTTGGGATGTTGTTCGCGAACGGCGTTTCGGAGCATGGCAGTGAGTGCAAAAAGCGGAAAAATTGGGAGTCACAAGACCGGGACGCGTTTCTTGAAGTCTCTTGTTACCGCGTCAAGTTCGGACAATCCAAGCGCACTTCCACGTTTGCCTCTTGCGATGCTTTTCCGTCCGCATAAAATGGCCTGGCGTCATGTTTGGAGCGCTGCTCGTCCGAGATGAAGGTCGCTGTATTTGCTCTTCTCGCTGCCCTGCCCTTCGCCACCGCCGTGCCCACCTGGGAGGGCTTGAATGGCCGTAGTTCAATAGGCTCGCTCATCCCTGGTGCCTCGCAGATTACTGCCAAGGGCCCGGTCGCCAAACCAACGGAAGTCAAGCATCTTACTGTCCACGAACCAGGTGAGAAATGAGTAGTCTAGTGCCTATACATGTAGCTAACATCTCGCGTAAAGGCACAATTGGAAATATTACGATTAAGCCAGAAACCCGTTCTGGGTCGCCCATGTTCTACATCAACCAAAACGCACTCTGGCTGCTCGTAAACGAGACCACTGTCTATCCCGTGAACATCCACAACTCGACCGGTTTCCATGAGCTGCCCATGCAGTTAGTTCTAGGGAAACAAAGGCAAGGCGTCACCGCCGGCACTTGGAGGTGGAAAGGAACTCAGCTCTACTATGACATGCCTGGAGGCCAGAGTAACATGGGATTATATTTCCATTGCCTGACAAAAAGTGGACAATTCAATACGTTCATGTCCCCCGTTCCGTAAGCATCTTTCTCCCGTACATCATTGACACAATCTTCTGAACGCAAGCAATCAGGGTGGCACCTCCAAATGGGTGCCAAATGATGACTCTCCATAGTTTCACGCGCGAATACAAGTGACATTTTAAATAGCATACAGAGCTTTAATTTTGCCGAATCATGACGTTTTCGCCTTTTGGTGAAGAGTCAAGTTCACGCGACGTGATATCGTGCCCAGGACAAAGAGTGCCAAAAATGCTGTTCCCACTGCAATCGGCTTTTTCAGGTGGGCAGACCAAGACACTTTATAAGATACCTGAGAGTACCAACATCAGGGAAATGCCAGCAACTCATAGATGGAGACACGTACGAAGATGCTCTCAGCCTGCTTCACAGTCAAATCCTTGTACTTGAATGTTAGGGCAGGACGACCAGTGGTATCGAGGTAGGTTGTGTGGGTGCTCAAGGAGGTCGATGATGCCGGGAAGGGTACCGCATATTGAACATCGCTTCAATGAAAGTGAGCCAGCAAGAAGGGACCCACAAGAGATTGACTTACGTCGCGCCTTCGGGCAAGATAATAGTCAGCTCTTCGTCATCGACGACAGCACCAAGGATGGGAGTCATAATCGGAACCTCGACAATGTAACGCCCTGTCGACTTGTCATAACTGGTAGAGTCCTGTAGAGGAAAATCCCAGCCGAGAGTGAAGCTGTAGTTCCAGCCTCCCAAAATAGGGTAACGGGGTTTGAACTCAAAGACACTGAATTGTGCCCCCTGTCTGTTCTTTGGAACAGAAGGTGCTAGCCTGAGTCTTGACGTGGAAACATTTCCGATGGTATCGTAGTAGTAAGTATTGCGAATACCGGCGGGAAGGTGCAGAGTGAGTGCGGGTAGGACATGGGGAGCGGGTCGCTTGTAGAATTGTTGGGTTTGGTGCTCAAGACGTGAGAAATGGCCTTTCAGCCTAAGAGATTGTCAGAAGACAGACGAGCAGGTAATATGAGGACTTACTTGGGTCCTGCATTGTGCAAGACAATTTCGTCTTGGGTGTTGAGGTTCGCGCCCCAGTGACTGATCTCTACTGAGCGTTTGAGTTGGAGGACTTCAAGCACGGGTTGCTCATGATAGTAATGGACGGTGACTGGCTGCTGGTATTTCTCAATGAAGTCATCGGTTGTTGAAGGTGGTATACTGTTATAAGGACCGTAGACGACTGTTGCACCAGACTTTGATACTCCTGGAGCATTCTCGACGAAGCTCTCAATGTTCTTGGGCTCGGTGAAAGAGATAATACGCGGTGTTTGAGACCTTCGGCAAGAGTAAGAACAAATTCAGTCCCAAATGAAGAGTAACCATACTTGATCTTGGTGCGCTGCACTGTGGTGGGATAAGGGCTGAGGACGAACAGATCTGTAGTATACCGAAGAGCCTGGTCGTCATTCTGCCATGCTACGGCAGGCCAAGGTTCTGTAGAATGTGTCTGGATGGTGTCAAAAACAACGTTTAGAGTCTTGTTGATAGAGAGCGCTTTCGGGAGCGTGACATCGTAAAGCTGGTACGCGCTGCGCGGTTGTCAGCGTCGTCGCACATATAGAATGGCGTCGCAACGTACTTGTCACCATAAACGGCGCGTTCTGCAATAGGCAGTGGTGTCTTCTGACCCTTGATAGTAGCTTCCACCCAGCTCGTCTTGACTTTGTCACCATGTCCAAGGGCAATCGTGTAAGACTTGAGTCCGTCTTCTAAGGACTTGATTGCGTAGGTCGTCGTGACGTGGACCACCGAACCTCCGAGCTCGACTGTGCGGACAATAGCAGTGTTTTCAACAGACTGGCCGACAGCAAAATGCGAAGCTGCCAAGAGCAAGAATTGGAGAGTTAGCCAGCATTTTGGCATTGTGGATGGAGTGAACTGCGAAGGAGTTTGCCAACGTGTCCAAATCCGCAGGTCTAATTTTAGCACACTGTTACAAGTTTAAATAACTCGCCGCGCCCGCATCTTTCCAAGGTCTTTGGCTCTTACCCAGGAGGCCTTACTCGCCAACTCGAGAACAAGAAAAGCTGCCTAGATAATGACCTTTCTGACTACGCCTCTCATAGACAGCAAAATCAGTACTCTTTCAATGGCCACTAGATGGCACTTATGGTTAATTGGAGCAAATTCTATGCTAAGAGCGTGTAGTGTGGACATGTTGCCCGCATAGAATTCACTTGCGACCAAAGATCAAGCCAAGACTAGATATCATTAATGCAGCAGTATATCCGACTCAAGTACAGTAATAGATTAAACGATAATTACCATCCCCAAGTAGGCGAGGGATTTCGAATGGGTTTATTCTCCCGTGTGAGGGCAGCAGACACAATTCTGTCGAGCTTTCGTTTTCTGGCCGCTGCCTTTTCTTCTTCGACGGTCTTCCCCTCCTTCAATACTACACTGATTTTAGAATGCCGGTGCACTCGAGTTCCATAATGCCCTCTTCCTCTGGGTTCGATGCGCTTCGGCGGTCGGGGGCCTTTAGTGACCCAAGCTTCCGCTAAAGGGGTAAGGTGGGTTATAAGAAAGATGTCCTCCTTTCTTAAGGTAGAGATGACTGACCGACGACGAGCTTGTTCTCTTGGAGTCTCTTATACCGACCGGCATGATCACGAGCTGTCGCGAGCATATTCATGACACGAGTGCTAGCCCGCTTCTCGCTAAATTGCATCTGAAGAATAGCATAATCTATAGGCTTCCCAGCAATTTGATTTGCGAGCTTGTTGAGCTTCCTATGTGAAATCTTGAAGTTGGCAGTCGAGTACTTATGCTAGGTACAAAGGTCAAAACAACTCCGAAAGGAACAAGCTGCTTCGAGGACGTACGAAATCAGCCTTTGGCTTGGAGATCCTCATCTCTCCGTCGGCAAGCCTGGCCCTTTTTTTCTCCTTTTTTCCTGGAAGGGGAGTCTCTGGTCCAACAACGTCTTCGAATAAGTTGGATGTCCCCTCCTTCCTCGCTTGCTCTTTGGCAGCTTGGACTTCCTCAACAGAAGGTGCCTTCTTCACACTAGGCATGACTTTGTCTCTAATCCAGTCCAATGGACGAAAGAGACTTGCACTATCAAGATGAAACGTCAGGAAGGCCGAAAAGGTGTAAAGTTTCAAGGTGGACCGACTTTCGCTTGCAAACGACGGTCGTCGAAGGACCCACAGATAGCAAAGACCGTAGAAGTACGCCTGCAATCAATATAGTATCAGATTCAGTTGAAATTAGTTACCTATGTACGCACCATTGCTTCGATACACCTGCATAGCTGGTCAGGTTGGCGAAAGGCGCGCTGTCACATGTCACACGTCACTTGATCACTGTCTCTTGCACTCTTCACTGGTTTGGCACTGGCAGGCCGCAGCCAACAACGCCTCGATAATCCCTTCTTCAATTGCCCTTGTATCTGCCCAACATGGCCTTCTTCGGTATAGGAACTATGCTCTATGTATCATTATTAATCATCAACGCCATCGCCATCCTTAATGAGGACCGATTTCTTGCCAGAAGTAAGCAAATTCCAACACGCGCCGTTCAATAATCGACGCTGACAACCCGCTAGTTGGTTGGCTTTCAAACTCACGCCAAATCCGAGATATCAACACCGGCTTCCAGCAGACATATGACCAGAATGGCTACGGCGTTGTTCAGCCTGATGTTGGGGTAAAGGCTCGAATAATTGACCTCATTAGTGCTGTGCGCACACTCATGCGAAGTACGTGTCAGAACCCCAGGACATTGATCGCGTCTTGACAACAGCACTTTATAGTACCTCTTATAGTGTTAAATACTGCGGTCATATTATATGAATTGGCCTGGGGATGATCGAATGTTACTCCAACCCTTCGATTTTGTGTTACTTGCAAGATATCGAACAAGAAAGTAACCTCAGTCTTTATATCCCTCGGTAATGGCCCTACCCGTTGAGCCGCTCATATTCCTCCTCGATTTGCCTGACGAAATCGTTGACCGAATGTCCACCCTGTCATAAAATATCAGCTTGTCATTGAATTACCCTGGACCTAATTATGGATGAAGTCGAACCTCGCAGTCCTTCCAATTTCCATCATGAACGCAGACTTTACGACCGCTTATCAGTACAGTGCAGCTTTTTCTATGGTATCTGTTTGAATTCCAAAGCCTCATGGAATAATAAAGAAACACGCACGAGATGCCAAGTTGGTGACCGAAACGCGCGCTTTCTCGCAGCAGAGCCACACCTTCTGCGGCTGTTCCACTCCCATCCAAACCTATGCATCGACCGGCTCCCCCTGCCAGCAAATCCACATCTGCTGTCTTGGCACACTTAAACACCACCTCTGGCAGACCGACATTTTCCCTTCCTTGATAATTCTGGCATTTGACGAATTCCCACCAATTTGAAGCCGGCGCATATTTGTTAACGCACAATTGCTGGACGTTTCCTGCGCACTCTTGTCTACCATGCATGCACCAGACTCCAAAGTCAGGTTCCGTCTCATCTATACTGTTTATTTTGTAAGTGGGCCCTGTAATCCTATCCCTGTTATCGGCGTACGTACGTTGCCACGTACACCAGAGACAAATTAACTTTGTCTGGAACCCTGTCCAATACTTCGTTGAATACGCTCTCACACAAGAGCGCGTCAGGGCAACGACTCATCACTCCTAGTTGGACTAAGACCTTCTTGTCTGGCGTAAGCTTTACTTGATTTTGGCCGCTGTAGTCAAAGGATGGCAAATGCACAGCAGCAACGACCGAGAAATAGAAAGCGGTCAGGCTCAATATAAGAGACAGCATCACGAAGATGTAGTTCAAGGTGAAGGTGAAGATGAGTGATTGCGGAAGGTCGTAAGTTGGACATGTCTTCGATTGCGTCATACATTCCCATTCAGATTCAGATATTGTGCAAGGGACATTATTCAAGGTTACAGGCACCTCTGTCAATCTCTCTGCGCAGCTTCCCACATCCTACGCGCTTCCGCATCAGTCAGTGGAGGGACGAAGTATTTGCAACGTGTTCTAAATGCTGCAAAAGGCTGCTGATCAGACGTAGATTGGGAGGCAGATGGGAAAGTACGAACCTTCTGCAGAGCGTTTCCGCACGATAGCCTCCACCGATAGCTCATTGTGTACGTGTCTCCTCTAATACCTTGCATCAGAGCTTGACTAAATTTTAGAGAAGCAGGACATACCTTGACTTGCTCGGCATATATCTCCCCTTGTATTTTCCTCCGACTCAGCTCGTCCTGTGTCTGGTCTGCCACGGTCTCCTGCTTCTCATTGAGTGATTGGTCGACGACAGACACGCAGTATTCCACTAGTTGCGTTCTCCTCTTCCAATTTGCTGCGCGTGTATGAGTCACGTCAGAATTACGGGTGTCCAAAGCAGAACAGAACTCACCGACCAATTCTCTCCAAATGTATTCGCATGCTTCATCCTGCACGGTATTACTTCCATTCAGACCATGTAGACGGTCTTGGTCCCGCATAGTTGCATTTGCTCGGTTCAGTCTCATCGTAATGGTGTCGTCGAGCCGTCGATATTCCCGTAGAATATCTAGCGTCAGAGTTCGACCCTCAGAAGTTAAAGCAAGGTCGTATTGTGGTTACTTGCCCTTGAACAATGACAGATCATGGCAGGTGGTCGACGAAACATGGATAGTCTGGGCATTGAGAGACGGAGCCTGGAGTGAGAGACTTCCCAGTACAGGCTGCTTTGGCGACATGAAGGTTCCAGGGAACTTCCGAATTTCCCTGTCCAAGATCGGCAGGCTTCACACCCATTTGGGTAAGTGATGCCGGGATCATAACAGAGCAGCCCATGTTGCCCCTCGGCGCTTAGCTTTTGAACCTCGACCTGGAATACAAAAAAGCTTGAGTGTCGTTTCATCATATTATAAAAGTCAATACATTAATGAAAAGCCGATACATTATGAGGGGTATACTTATAGGACAGACATGTTCATGAGTACAGCACCTGCTGTGCCAGAATTACAGAGAAAATAATAACATGAAGCAGCACACAACAAGACGAGAATACTAGAATCACTCTGGATCGGAGAATGCAGAAGAAGCAACAGATGGGCTCCTTGACGAGTCATAGGAACATGGTAAAGAGCGCTGCATTGCAGCTACAGTCGATTCACCCAGCTGAGCCTCAATATGGGCGTACGGGTCCTTTCTGCGCGATTTCACAATCTTCTCCGGATGTACCTCTTTCGTGTGTTTGTACCGCCTCGCAGGATCCTTAAACAATTCGGTACAATATTCGCAAGGGTGCAACCATTTCCCATTCTTTGAGCTGGGGAATTGGTGTCAGGTTGCGCAAGCAATTGACTGAAGTGATACGTACTGTATCGTGCCGATATGGACACCTGCGGTGGTTTTCTGCAGCCGATCGTCAGAACACAGGCAGTTACTAGATATAAATCCGTTGACCGACCTGCG
Organism: Gymnopilus dilepis; assembly: GCA_002938385.1. Taxonomy (NCBI): domain Eukaryota; kingdom Fungi; phylum Basidiomycota; class Agaricomycetes; order Agaricales; family Galerinaceae; genus Gymnopilus; species Gymnopilus dilepis. The sequence continues at coordinate 42,215 of NHYE01000217.1, forward strand.
GAAATCGCTTGAAACAATAGAGGCATACCCACGGTCTGCAGAATTGCAGCATTTTTTCAAGGATTTGAATGTAGGCGACTCACCTTTGTTTGAGGTGGACGGCGTTGATGTGCCGCTTGACGCTCTGCTTGAGGCCCCGATACTTGCAAATCATGTCCGCGCCATTTGCAACTGGAAAAGTACACTCAAAAATGGAAGGCCCTTTGCCCTTTTCTTTCCCCAAGTCAGCTATATGGCGTGACCATTCAGATGGATCGACCGCTTCGTTCGGGTCAAAGAGCAGTTCCTCTTCTGAGTCGAATGCGAAAGGAGCCTTTTCCCTCTCAGGGTGCTCATTTTGTACATATACGACTTTAATACTTGGATCTTGCAGGTGTGGGTGGACTTCTTTTGAATAGGTGTTGCGGTTCCTTCCAGGAACATCCTGGAAAGTAAGTCGGGTACGACGATGCACGTCCCTGAAGACGCTGAGTAATACGGGAGGCTGTAAGTCGCATAACGCATACCTTTCCATGCTATTTCCGACCTTCATGTTGGCCTTCGATAGCCCGTTAAAGTGAGGATTAAACCCACAGCATGGATGAGAGGAAGAATAGCTGGCGATTGTGTTAGCGTTCCAAGCCTTTTGTAATTCATCTACTCACCATTCAGGCAAAATTCCTAGTTCTTTGATTGTAGGAAGGGTCGGCCGGCAGTTCTGATCACGGTTCTCGTTTGGAGATGAGTTCGGGATCGGAGCAAAGCTGAAAGATAGGCGACCTCAATTAGCTCATCCTTCGAAGTCGTGGAAGAGATCGTGCGCTTACTATGGGGAATTCATTGCCTGGACTTATCTGGGACTTATACGAACGAGGATGCGGATGCAGAGAGGGGAAGGGGCCAGATATTCTGTAGAAACATAGGCAACCTAAATACTCAGCAAGCTTTCACATACTGCGCCCACAAGGTCAAACAAATCAATTCACCGTCTTTTATATCCTGTCAGGGGAGACGCTTCTGCATACCGGATGGGAAGACCCTTGACCTACAATGATAGACTAGGCAGTGCCCTCACCCCACTCCTTGAAAATTTATTGTATGTCATAAAAAGAAATTGCATATCGAGAACAAGCACATGTTTGGCAGGCCTGGGGAACCGAGACGCAGCCTAGCGACAATAGAGCAAGACGCTGACCCACAAGATCTGTTCATTGAACAAAGAAAGGTCCGTCCAATGTGATGTCCACAAAATTGATGATTTGATAGAGTGGGCAGTTGTCACGGACTCAAAACCGATATAATTACTCACAAGCTTCGGAAGGTGGATCTGGAAGAACAATTGACTTGTGACGACTGGCTATGGGCGAATGTCGTGTTTACTGACCTAGCGAGCCGCAGAAGGATGACTATTCAAGTACCATGGGTTCGAAAGGTTGTTCCGACGAAGTTTCTTGACTCCAATCTTCTTCATGATTTGTTTCGGACGGGTTGCTATTAGCGCCTGAACGGCTCTTGAATTCGAGTCCCCCGACAGGCATTGAGTGGGTCTCGCGTAAAGCATGTCGAGAGGTTCTCAATGGCCTGACCGGCCGAGAAGAGGGTAAATCGGCAGCAGGGGAGATTGGAGGAGCATTCCCAAGATGGTCATTATGTGTGTCCATGTTATAGTCTTCTTGGGTGCTCCCTTGTCCACCTTGATCCGCTTCTGAGCGAGGTCTTTTTCGGAACATACTTTCGTTGTTTTCTGCGTTGGCGGGAGCTGAATTGCTACCATAGACATCCGCGAGTGTCTCGTTCATCGATTTGAATATCAGACCACCAGTGGACTGTGCCTTTGTCAGTGTGGGCGTGGTCTTGTACCCTTCTAGAACACCTGTAGAGTACGCGTCAATGTCCTTCTTGTGCCCAGGAATTGTGCTTCTGTACTCTTTCTTCCTCTTGCAGCAGCGCCGCGTACGCGCAGCACAAGTTCCTCAGGCGTTCTGAAAATATAGCGGATGGAATTAATTCAGGGGCTCGCAAGATGGAAGCCGACTGACCCCCAAGATGATGCTCGAGAAAACTGGTCAGAAGAGGACGCGCTTTGGCGCACTTCTTCTGTGAGTGGTCGCTTATTCGCTGGGGCATCCATGCCTTCCGTGTAGAGTCAGGTGGACAGCCAGGTGGCGTTGACGCAGTTTGCTCAATTTAGGAAACGAAGAAATGGCAATAGAATATTCCTCAGAGTAAGCAACGCCTTCACTTTCGATCAGTGGCAGGAAAGATGGAGGGAAAGTGATGCAAAGAGCGTGGAAGGATTGCGCACATGTTGAATGTCGAGTAATAGCCGACTCGCGGGCCGTGGCCTTGTTACCTTCCGACTAGCACATCGCCGTCTGCGCTGCGTGCGGCAGCTTCAAGGCTCCTCATCGTCCGTCCTGCTGGCCAACGCAGGCTGAGGAAGATACATCCCTGCCCTTCTTGTCCCTATCCGAATGGCCTCCGGATGTCTTCTTCTCCTTCTTTTCTTCTTTCTCAACCATCTCTGTCCAACCGTCGATGCCCAGACTATCGCATCGGCACCTCTTCCGCCTTTGCAATGGCTAAACTTGACTGGCCTTCTCCAAGGCCCTACGCCGCCTCCCCCTCTGATCGATGCCTCCATTGGTTACGATGAAGACAGGTTCAGTGCCTTGTACTTGCTCTGCATAATCATCTCTGATCTTCCGTACCCATGCAGTCGGACTCTCATCATATTTGGTGGCCTGGCTCAGAGTGGACTACCGCAGTCACAAACCTACCTGTCTGTATTGAATCTCTGAACAATTGAGCGTTCCACTCATTTTTCTCTCTAGTTTGAACCTCCAGACCCTAACATGGTCGGTACCAGCCCCGCCGCCAGAGCTTCAAGTCTCTCCTCCGGCAAGGAGCGCGGCCATTTCAGGAATGGACATCGCAGCGAGCAAGTAAGTGGATCACTTTCTCTCATCTCCTTGAAATGGTGTCTAAAATTCAACCGGCGATATGTAGCCGCCACGGGTTCATTGTGATAGGTGGAAAAGGTTCTGACGGCAAAGCGCTGTCTGATATATGGGTACTTGCTATGCATTCTTTATGTACTCCGTGTTTAAACACCCCTGGCAGGAATATGACATCAACCAGCAATTCTGGTCCCAAGTCCAGGTATCTCCAGGAGGCCCTTCAGCGCGTTGGGGGGCATCTGGCGGCATAGATATCCGTACTCCTGCAAATCAGGACCCAATTGTGCCAGGTCCGAATAATACCTTCTATCTTGCAGGCGGCTTCGACGGAACAACCACCAGTCCGCTGTCTGATGTATGGAGGTTGAATGTGTCAGGGATACTTTCATCCAATCTACCCACAGATGTGCGAGGCAGTTGGGAACATCTAGGGATACCAGATTTACCAGGTCGAGTAGACCAAGCAGGCACCGTTGTAGGACAACAAGTCATCGCAGTAGGCGGTTGTGACTCTTCTTCCTCGCCCACAACGTCGAACACCTCCTGTGCCAGACAGGATGCCTTTGTCATCAATACGGTGTCTTTATCCGAACTATCTCCTGGTCCTTGTGCAGCGCCAAGGATTGGCTCAGTGCTGGTCCCCAATATGAATGGAATCTCGAAATCCTTTGCCTCGCAACTCTTCCTTCTCTTGGGGGCTTTCAATTCATCGCTGTGGCAGGATTCAAATGGTCTCGCCGAAGGAGAGGTGGTAAGTACCCTGTCACCCTGGGCCCGTTTACTGCTTCATCTCTTCCTGAACAGGCTGTATTGGATCTCAACACCAATTCTTGGACCAGAGTCTTACCTGCTGGGGATCCCGACTCTTCAGGGAAAGTTCATTTCCCTTCTGCTCGCATAGGGGCTTCTGGGTTCTCCTTCGAGACCGCCGTTGTGGGCGATTCTCGAAACATGTCCTCCGATACTATTGTGAGTAGTCAGATACACGACTCTTGGTTGGTTTTCTCACTTTGGCACCCCTCAGATATTCGGTGGGCAGGATAGTAACGGAAATTTTCTTCCTGAAGTTTGGCTTTTGCGAGCCTACTCTGGTATCGTCTCCCCTTCCAGTCCTACTTGGACTGGATTCGGCGATGGTCACCTTCAGACCGGTATCAATTCCGACGGATCCGGTGTCCAGCTAACTTACCTTACGCAGTGCGCCTCTCCCATTGTACAAAAGAGTTCCAACGGCTCTTCGTCCTCTGACGGTTCCAGTCCAGATTCTGGAAACCAAGGGTCCGGACAACCAGGCAAATCTACGCCATCAAACGACGATTCCGCTAACTCATTCGACACATCGCCTATCCATAAGTTGCTTGCTCCAATATCGCTTGTTGTCTCATTACCAGTCCTTTTATTTTTTCGTTGGACTCAATCAACCTTGGATGCACGGTGGATACCCGGTCGTACGACCGTTTCGTTCTTTATATTCTCAATCATAGGTTTCGCCGCATACGGACTTGGAATCATCGGACTCATCTTTGCATTCATTACTTTATCTTCTAAGAATCTCGGGCATTCTCAGCCTTCTCATTTGCAGACAGCCCATGGAATTGCCGGATTTATCTTCTTTCTTTGTCTGTATGCTGTTGTTCCCCTACTCTACCTTGCTCTCGCCATCCTCTCTCGATTCCTTGGTCCACCCGGAGATAGTCAAAGTCAAGCCAGCGACCCACTTCGCTATTCAGTCGACACTAACGAAAAAGCGGAATCTGCTCCCCCGCTCCCCCGCAGTGTAACCCCCAGCGTCCTAAACACATCTCCTCCGTCTTCGCCTAGACCTAGGACATTGTCATGGGATGCTTCTAACGTCTTACGACCTAGTCAGGATGGCGGTATGTCCGGAGAGTCAACGCCTTCTGCTACTGTCAGCAAAGGATTTGAAGTTCTTAATCGGCCAGGTAGGGCTAGAAGGCTCAGCGGGCCCTGGCCCCCGAATGGCTCCTCGGTGGCTCCTCACCCCCTTCCTACTTCACGTAGTCTGGGGGAGATAGATTGGCTATTGCGCAGAAGGAGCTTGAGCGTCGTGGTACGAAATGTCTCCTCATTCCTTCCATCTGATGATGAAATGTCTTCCTAGGGCGAACTTGATTATGCTATCACACAAGCCCAAAATGCTCAATACTCATCAAATAACTCTGTTACTCCCACATCCCCTTCCGTTTTCATTCCTCGCCTCGCATTCCCGCCCCGGACACTCATCGTCATACATGTATTGACTCAAATTTCTATTATGGGTCTTTGTGCCATATGCCTAGCCGAGTTATGGTCTAGAGCCCCGCGATATCTTTTCGCTATTTTTCTGATCTGGGTCACAGCCTATTACATTTTCATCCTGTTGCTGGCTTGGATTTGCCGTCCCCCTGCTTCAGCACTGACCATGATTCTTTGGCGCCTGCGCGGTCATCCCACCTCGTCGCGTTCACTGGACAACCCATCGGCTGACGGAGAAGGACCTTACGCGCACCATCGCCCGCCATATCGTGCGGCATCAAATCCTGAAGAATCCTACCTACACACATCCCCTCTCAGTGTGGATACTGACGACAATGATGACGACCTCGATGAAGATACGCGACAGAGGTTGATTGAAGAGGAAATGGAAAGGCGGGAGGTTTCAATCATCACTGTCCCCCGCCGCAAATTGCTAGTCGCAAATCCATCATGACCTACAGGCCTCGAACCAATTTCATGTACTACCTACCATTGCTCTCTCGCCCCATGGAGATCTTTAATAAGTATTAGAACAAGAACATTGTATTTGCTTGCACTGTGATTCATAATCTATCTTGCTCCATGTGGTCTTGTAATGTCCATTCCTGTCCAGCAAATCCGATTAAACCAGAGCGTGGAGGCCGTCATAGGTCCCTATCCGATGTAGATTTCATTCGTTTTCTGTTTCCAGAACAACATCCCGTCTCCAGCGGTCAACCAAGCTCAATTTTGCTTCATCTTGGATCGGAGGCGGCGAGGGGATAGGAATCGGCGCCTGCATTTGCATCATCGCCAAAGGGTTCATGACAGGAGGTGTATAGAAGGAAGCATTCATAAGAGATGCATTCATTAACATATTGTTCTGCATCTGAGCTTGAAACATCATCTGCTGCTGTTGCTGTTGTGCTAGCATCTGATACTGTGTTCGCCTTTGCTGCTCCGGATGGAAGGCAAGCGGCATGTCATCTTCATCGGCATTTGTCACCTTGGGTGGGATATGGGATGCTCGAAGTCCAAGCGGCTTATCATCCTCTTCATCAGATTCATGAGAGAAGCTCCGAGCCAGTTTCGCTTGTGAATTCGTATGATTTGAACCTGATCGTTGAAGCAGGTGAGATAGCGGTTGGTCTTCGTCGTCAGAATGATCGAGTCCGCTCATCGCCGCGCGGACCTGGGCTTTGTGTATGGTCGCAGCAAGCGGGAGGTCCTCTTCACTATCTTCCGCTCCAGGACCAGGGGTAGACATCTTTTTGCCTCCCTTGGGGTATCTTGGTCCAGTCCCGGTTGTTCTCCTTGGTCCTTCTTCTTCATCTGAGGATCCTACATGCCATGAAGGTGCCTTCACCGAGGCGGGTATGGGGGCGGCGTCGTCATCGCTTTCGGAGCTGTCGTCAGAATCAGATGGTTTCGGAGGGACTCGCCTCGGAATTGGCTGAATAACAGGCAGCACAGGAGGTTCTGCGGGAACATGCGCATCTCCTGGATTCTCGGAGGTGTCCTCAGGCGAAACATCCTTTTTACTCCTCTTTCTGCGCTTGTCTTTCTTTTTCTGTTTTCGAAGTTCCTCCTCTTCCTCCTTCTTTCTTCTCTCTTCGTTTTCCTTCTCTTCCTGGGCCTGTATTTCCTTGAGTTTGGCCATCTCACGTTCCCACAGTGTATCTACTCCAAAAACAGAACGTGCGGCTGGGACCCGGTTCGCTGCTGGGGATGGTTGCAGGGGTGGATTGTTCTCATCATCAAAATTGAGAAGCGGTTTAGTGTTCAGCGACGGTCGCCGAGTCAAATTAGGCTGAGTATTTTGAGAGCCATAAGAGCTCATCCGCTGAGTACCAGGCTTGACTTGAAGGGAAGCAGGATTGATCAGGGTACTAGAACGCTGCTGGTCTCGCGCCATCATGGATGGTCTTTGGTCGCCAGTAAAAACACTATGGTGTGATACATGAGTGTCAAGTCGCAAACAGAAGAGATTCCTTACCGCTGCTTGCTACGCATTTGCGCCTTACGAGTCTCGAGATCATCAATGAGACTCTTTCCGTATAATTTGCCTGCGGGGCGAGAAGTTTTGCTATGCTCTTCGACAGGAGATGAAACGTCCTGTTGCTCTTCTTTTTCACGAGGGTCCAGTTCAATTTGTTCTCCATCCTGTGTCGCTCTGGGCAATGTAATGCCTGTAGTTTGGCCACCGACAACCAAGGTATTGCGAAAAGTCTTCTGCGACAGAGACAGATCCAACAAAGGATTAGGGATGAAAGAGTTCGAAGCAACAGGCACATCAGCACCTTTCTCGAAAGTAGAGAGAGTACCTGACAATCTTCTCGATGATCGTGCGCCAGGTGGTAAAGGTGGCCCGTCCGCCGAGATTTCGAACCCATCACGAACTTTCCGATCGGGCTCCTCCGTAACACCCTGTGAAGGTGGTGGTTGCAAAGGACTGGGCATTACGAGGACCTTGGGTCGGAGAAGGTCTAAGGTAGAAAAACGTCTATCCCTCGCATATGGATCACCTGTCATAACAGACCCATTGTCATTTTCCAAGATCATCCTTGATCCCAGGGAAGTATTCGAGTGCGTTCGAGCTCGTGCTGCTGACTTGGGATCAAAACGCGAAGTATGAGAGGTATGTTGGATGGCAAAAGGATTGTCTTCCTCGTAAGGAGCCATGGGAGCCATAGTCTGCCGTTCTTCGTCTTCCTGCAGAATCAATTTTGAATGCATGCTTGCCATGGAATTCACTCGATCATGCGCCTTGACCTTTGTATCCGCGAATGCGTCCTCAGGGCCAGGAGATGGAGTACGGGCAGTTGGAAAGGGAACCATGGCTGGATTCGATAATGTCATCGTAGACCCTTGGGACGCTGCCCGGCGGTGGGGCAGGATCGACGGCTCCATTCCTGCTAATTCTAGCGGTGAACCAAAAGACCTGCGTCGATCAACTTGCTCAGGTACGTCCTGTTCAGTGTCGCCAATATAGTTGTTGAGACTGACTGATGCAGAAGTAATTAACGCACGTCGCGGCGCTGCAACGGAGGAATCATGACTGGTAGATGGAAGACGTGACCGAGGAGAGCCTAGAGTCGAAACTGCTTGCTTTCCCTTGCCCTTCGCGGACTTGGACTTCTCCTTCGGTATGAAGGCATCCAGACCCCAGGAAGCGAGGTCAACTTCCAAGTCTTCCGCTTCTTCCGCCTCTTCAGCTTCTTCGAAATCGGAAGCGTTATCAGCCCCAAAAGGATTTCGTAAACTAGAAATTCTGGAAGCTCTTGACTTCCTGGCATCCAAGGCAGATTCCCGCCCGCCAAGGCTTCCCGTCTCACTGGGGACAGAAACACCGAGGTAGTCGCTTCGCCTGGACGGACCCCCTGGTCGAGCTGCTGGGTTTCGGCGTAGATGAGCGAAAATTGCGCTATCTTTTGCAGATCGATAAGGGGCGTCTGGATTGTCGGGATCATTGTCATACTCTGTATAGGAACGGGATAAGCTACACGTTGGAACAAGCTACTAGGACCTAGAGAGAATGCGCACCGAGCAAAGCTGCTGCTAGCTGCAAACGAGAGAAAGGGGCTGGCGTAGACATGGCGAAAGAAGTGAAATAGACTCAGTGAAGAAATACAGCGAGACTGCTGGTAATATTAAAGGGTATATGTAATGAACGAGGGTATGCGGATTGGCGTAGCGGCGGCGGGATGCCAGTGGTATTTATTCTTATTACATAAGCATACGGACTATAAATAGACCGGCCCGTCTGGCATAACTAGAGTTCGTCGTGCTCAATTGGGTTCCCTTCCTCATCTATTTCCTCCATCTCGATTGAAATCTATCGCGTCGTCAATCATATTAGTTACTGAATCTATACCCGTGCCATACCTTGTCCTTCAATTCATCTGGCAAAATCACCCCGGGTTTGTTCTCCTCTTCAGAGGTGATAGCCTCCGGCTCGTCTGGCTCAACAGGCGGTGCCGGTTTCAGGGGCACATCGGCTTCTGCACTCTCTGAGACGCCCAGTGACCGCCTCAGAACCCGATCAACTCGGTTGAAAAACCTGCAAGGTGTTAGTTGCGTCTGTGTAGTGAACAATAAAGCATACAAACCTGTTACTGTCGGGAACATCAAATCCTGAACGGACAAGGGCACCGTCAATCAAGATTGACGTAACTTCCTTCAACTCTTCTTCCGCATCGACGTCCCTTTCCTCTTCATCTGTCGGCAAAGCTTGGACACGGCGTAGAAGCCCTTCGATTAGTGGAGAGTAAGGATTGATTTCCAAGAGTTTGGCCTTCAACGCATAGTCATGCAAAATTCCGCCTCTATTCCCTTTCGCATTAGAAGCCGCTGCAGCAAATCAGAAGTGTGAATCGCCTATAAAGCTCTCACTTCCACTTACACATCATCTTTTGGACGTTTGCTGTATATCCTCCGGCATCAGCAACAATTGCACAAGGGCTCCTAACTAGGCGATTGGAAAGAACGACTACAAGAACCAAGGAGTGAGTCGACAAGATCTTTCGAAGGGCCTGCAGCCTACCGTCGCGGACCGCGTCGCCTGCCTCTTTCTTCAGCCAGTCAATGAGGGGTTTGAATCTCTCTTCTTGTTCCTTTTGTTGCTCTTTCTCCTCCTCAGGGTCAAGGTCTGTCCATGATCAGATTCGAATGGCCAAAAAAGTTTGAAAGCCCTACCCTCGTCGCCGAACTTGAGACCGGCTTTGGCAGCGTCCTGGAAAGGAACTCCCCTAATGCATCAAATAAGGAACCAGGGCAGCAAATCACTCGAAGTATCACTTACTTCCATTGCTGCAAATGGCCAATCAAAATTTCATCCAACGGTTCCGTAAGGAGAAGAACTTCATATCCACGTGCGTGCAACTTCTCAATGAAGACGCTCTGGGCCAGGTCTTCAGGTTTCTTTCCAATTTCAGCGATGTAGAAGATGTGCTTTTGGCCTTTCTTCTTGTTCTCAAGATACTGTAGTAAAATATCAATGAGAGCAGAATTATGTGAGGCGTAAAGGAGATTACCTGGTCGAACGAGGTGTTATTTCTGTGATTCGTGGTGAACCTTGTCAAAGCTGCGAGTTTCTCGCGGTTTTTGTTATCCTCCACTGCACCCAATTTAAGAATGGAGCCATAGGTTTCTTGCATCTTGTCAATCTTGGCCTGGTCGTCTCCCTCCGAAATCGACTTGAAAAGTTGAATCATGTGTTTGAGGATAACATTTTTTAACTGTCTCAAGAAACGATTGGACTGTAGGGTTTCGCGAGAGACATTAAGGGGAAGATCATCGGCTGTATAATGGTGAGATTTGCACGCAGTGCAGCGAGATCATAACTTACCATCTACGACAACTTTGACCCAGCTTGCCCACTTCGGCAGACCTTCCTCACCAATATCCGATGTAATGAAAACGCGTTTGACCATAAGTTTGAAATCCTTAGACTTATATTCAAGAGGCTTCTGCCAAAAGTCATCAGTACTATCAAAATGTTAGTAATGTCTCAAAAGCGAAACGTAGGAATAGCCAACAGTTTGGATGGGAAGAAAAGCAGCGCCTTGAATGCTGGTCCAGACCCTGCATCTCCGGAGAAGTGATGCCAAGCCAATGGCGGGGTGAAGTCTTTGAAGAAGGCGGTATAGAACAGGTTATACTCATCTATGCGTAGGGTATCTATATCACAGCCATATTATGAAGGAGGGTCGAGTTGCTCACCCGTCGTGATGTTCTTTGGGTCCCTGTTTAGGATGAGAGAAATATCATGCAGGCGAGTAGAAGTTTCCTGACCTTGCCCAGAGCGGGGGTTGCTTATTTAGTTGAGACCACTGCTCTCTGGTGACGTTGACCATTTTCTTCGGAGGCTCCACGACAGGCGTTTCTTCCTTTTCAACCTCTTCAACAAGTACTTCATCATTATCCAACTCGTGGGTAGGGGTATCAGATGATGGGTCCACTTCCTCGGTGCTAGGAGATTCTGGTTCTGCACTTTCATCCGGGACCTCTTCCGTCCACCTCTCGAACAGGTAAATTGGAAATGTTGAGGAGAAGGCGGAGTGTTTGTTGCTATATACAACTTAGTTCGCTATAGGGGTTGACCAAATGCGAATGACCTACACGAGGGCTGAAAGGTTTGATTCATCGAGATATTCCTTCGCGTCTGGTTTCAAAAAAAGAGTGATCTCTGTTCCCCGACCTAGAGTATTGCCTCTAGGATCCGGATACACCTCGAAAGTACTATCATCGGCGGATGACCTGAAGATGTGCTGAACAGGATTTGGATTCTTCACCGATTTGGGAGGAATAGATGCGACCTCGACTGCATCGGCTACGAGGAAACTGCTGTAGAAACCAAGTCCGAATGCTCCAATCAGGTTGCCTTGGGCAACACCGTCGCTACCCTCGGCCTGAGAAAGGAAATCGGAAGTTCCTGACTTTGCTAGCGTTCCCTAAGGATACAGGTAGCATGAGTGTCGGACCTCCAGCCTATAGAATACGAAACGCTATACCAAATTCGTGGCCAGCTCCTCTGGAGACATCCCTATTCCACTGTCTGAATGAGATCCTCAGTAAAGCGGCGCAACTCGATGACAGGCAACAACTCACCTGTGATAATCAGGCGCCCGCCCGCCCCGTCTTCGTCCTTTACGGCCCTAATCGTCACGTTCAAGGGACTCCCGTCCCAGAGGCTCTTGTCCGTCAGAGCAGTTAAACGTAACTTCTCCAGTGCATCATTAGCATTGGAAATCAGTTCTCTTAAGAAGATCTCTCTGCACGCGAGTGAGCGCGAACCGTGTTTAGTAAACAACAATTTGACTCACTGATGGGAGTAGAGACTGAGAAAAGTTGGATAAGGTCAGGACATTCACATTGAGGAGAAACTGTGACGCCACCTGTTGATGACAATCTTTCGCAGACGGGCTACGTCGCTCTAAGCGCACACCAGTAAGCCTGACGAGGGCATATAATACAGTGCTCAACTCACTTGGTAGTTGTGTTTGACTTTCTGAGCTTCGGCAGTAGCTGTCGCATCGTTCGCCGCAGCGTATGATGCCAGAAAGGCCAGAGGGACAAGAATTCGAGCCAGACGCATGTCAAAGCCTACTACTCAAGGAGCACGCGTCGAGATGAAAGCTGACGAAAAATCTGATTCAAACAGTTTCGACAAGAGTTGTGTAGATATATTATATAGCAATCATCGCCCGAGATGACGGGTATGTAGCAGGATGACGTGTCAATCATCGTGGCGGACTCCCAGGACCCATGCAGTCCAGAAGCATCCGCGTCCATATGACTGGCGTCGACGCCTCGTGATCGCGACAAACGACGAGCGACATGGATTGCAGAGAATTCGAGTCTTCGACCTTTCCCTATGAGTCCTCACTTATATGTTTGCACGAGACTTCGTCCACACATGGCGAAGACAGTATCAGCCATGCACTTCTCACTTGACAATACCGAACTATATATCGTAAGCTCAACCTACGTGCGACCTTCCACATGAACAGAGAATCTTGGGGCCGAGAGGTTGGCCAGATAATCCTACATATCCAGTAATCAGTGAAGACAGGCCAAGAAAGTTCTGGCTTGACACCCACCCTAATCCATCTTTCCCTCTGTTCTGGCACATGATCGAACATAATGTAACGTTTATCATTCTGACAAAGTGAACGTCAGACTGATGTGAAGGACATGAACAATTGACGGACCTTCAGAACTTTCTCCATCTCTTTGATGTCAACATTTTTCGCTAGTGCCTTCATGTCAACCTTCTCTTCCGATTCCTCTCCGATATCCTCGTTCTCAATCTGCAGACCATTGCCAACACCTTGATCACCCATCTTCCGGAGACGACCCCAGAATTCTACGAAGGAATTTTCTTTCATCATCTCATCGAAGGCAGCTCTGGCATTGCTTGTTCTTTCTCGCTGCCACTTGTTGAACTCATATTCGACCTGATCAGCATCAAAACCAAGTTTAACAACGGGGGTCGATGACAAGATCGTCTGAAGAGGCAAGTCCGAAAAACCGGTAGCCAGGGAAGGAGCATGCGCTTCAAAGAGGCCATGTAAATTATCGAGCTGTCTTGAACGAAGGCGAGAGACATGGCTTTCGAAAAGGTGCCGCCTTTGGTTCGGAGGCAATGGGGAGGCAGTGAATCGAGGATCTGTCTCTAGTTGCGGGAGCGCGTCATTCCATGTTGACTGAGAGTTGTCGTGGTTAATAACCATTCCATGGCAGAACGAGGCCCTACCTTGGGATCTCTGATCGCGTCTGTCAGTAGAGTCCTGTTAAAGTAACACATAAGAAGGCAAATCCGTCAGTGCCGTAGGAAGTGTCCGAAAGGCGAATCCCCATGCGCACATGAATAGCCTCTCACCCTCCTCTTGACTTATTCCAATCCTTGATTTTTCGATGTCTGCTTCTAGACGTTGGCGTTGTGCCTTCACTCTTTCTTCTCGTTCTTTTACAGCCTTGTCGCGCCTGTCTTTCTGATCTGACGTAGCTTCGACTGAAGGGCCTTGGTTAGAAGTTATGGACGGTTTGTTATTCCCGTCCATAGATGTTTGCGAGCTTCTGCCTTTCACGAACGTATTAAAGAGCTCTTCACGAAGAGATGATGAACCGACGGCCTCATATCGAGGATCTTTATATAAAACTTTCTTCGCCTAAAAAATGAGTTTGCTAACCATCATCTCAGGAAGGATAATTTATACCTCCTTCCATGGCGTCCCTTGAGCAATGAAAACATGTTCCTTCAACAATGCGAAGAAGTCAGCTTCCGCTTTCTGAGCTGCTTGTCTCTTTCCTAGAGTATCTTGTCAGCCACCGTCGGACATGGAAATGATTTTGATACATACTTTCTCCTATTTCTTTCAGGTACTCCCTGAACCGCTTTTCACGCTCTCGGTCATCGCGGCCCCATCCATAGAAGCGCCGATCCTTTTTCCATGCTTTTCGGAAGTCCGTCCAGCTCGCTCGAGTGCTCTTAACTTCCTCTTTCAATAGGCGTTCGAATTCTTCCTTGGGGTCGGAGACCTCCTTCTCCTTCTTAACAGTAGACTGCCGCAGCTCTCTTACGCGTTCTTTGCAGTATTCGTCAAAAGCCTCGCGCCTGGCCGCTACGGAAGACAAGGAAAGATAGCGAGGGTCCTGAATAAACTTCGGGAGCGACGTATCCCAGGGATGTAATGGATTGATATCCTTCTCCCTCAGTAACGCCTATCGTAGCATAAGCTTGAATGAAATTTGGAATATGCATTCAATACCTTGAACAAGGCCTTCCCTTCTTCAACGGAAAGTTCAATCCGAGGCGGTTGGGAAGATGCAAGTTCTTGAGCTCTCTGAGCCTCCTCTTCCTCTGCCTTTTTCCTCTCCTCTGCCCGTTTCCTCTCCTCTTCTGCTTCGGCAGCCAATTGGTTTGCGGCTTCTCGCTGCCATTCTTCCTCTTCCTCCTCGTCCTCGCTTTCAGAATCCTCTTCACTGGCTACATCTCCTAGTTTTGCCTTCTTATTCGCCACTACTTCATCTATCGGTTCGGTGCTTTCTGCCTTCCTCTTGGACTTGGAGGCCTTGCTTCGTCCTGGCGCAAGATTTTGCTCGGAAGCTCGAAGTTCGTCCTGCTTCTTCAAAGCATCGAGACCTGCTTTGATTTCTTCAGGCGGAAGCCAGAAGCTCTCTTTCTTGGCCTTGTGAAAATAAAAGACATTGCCTTGTGTTGTAGTGATACGTAACCATTCGGTATTTGGAATTTGAGTTTTCAGGAGGGGCCTGTCTTTCTTTCTGCCTTGCTGTAATTGAATGGATGCGGTTGGACGGATATAGGATGATTCCCGTGTGACGGAGTTGAAGTAGTAGGGCTGGCCAGTTGGAGCTGTAATGAGAATGATAAGGGAGACACGAGCGTCTTTTGAGCCCCGTAATGCTTACCGAGATGCTCTGTCCAACCTGGGGGAAGCGGAGGGACAGCAAAGGCAGAGTACATCGGAGAAGGTAAGTTGACTGTGACTATTATTATTAACTGCTATTAAGCGCCTGACATACATGGTCACATGACCACTTCACTCGGCTCTGATGGAGAAAGCAATAGGGTTGCGTATATAAGTGGGTATTTTTTTACAATGTGTAATTT
>NHYE01000220.1:0-33896 GCA_002938385.1 Gymnopilus dilepis
GGTCCGCGTGAGGTATGGACTGATGGTTAGCATTGATGGGTATGGTATGTACTCTCTCCTTTCTTGTTTCTTTGGGGAGCAATGGAGCAAAATGGCTGATTTAACTCCTGGGGAATGTAGAGAAGGAATTGCCGCCTTCGAGTAGAATTATCGACGCATACCCCAAGCCACCTCAGTACAGAGCCCCAGACCGGCAAGCAGCCAACAAACGCCGCTCGCTCGACGCTTCCAATCTCCTCGGCTCACTTGACGACATCCGCCCAGACGACCCCGTTTTTGTCCTCCGTCGCGCAACATCCTACCGCAACTCAACCTCCAGGAAACGTTTCTCCGCTCCCCTAGATGAAATTGCCCTGCAGCACCTCCACCGCGAGTCCACGTCGAGCTATAACTCGAGCTCTGATTTACAGAACCCTGCATCCGTTGCAGAGGAGGCCAAGCTGAAGCAGCCGTCCAGGCAGGAGATCATCGCTGCTCAGAGAGCGGCAACAAGGGCTACTCAACGAGCTATTGTCTCTGCTTCGACTAACTCTGTACGTGGCATGGACGTCTTGTTGCCTGGGAACGCCTTGCTCAGAAGCTCGAGGTATGAGGCTGGTGACAGGATGCGGTATTCCTATGTCGAGCCAGATGGTGAGACGTATGATGTTAGCGACATCATCGAAGAGGAATGGAGGGATATCAATAGTAGCAATAAGAACGATATCCTCGAAGGCGTGTTCATCAAGAACAAAGACGGAATTGTCGGTGAGAAGCTCGACAAGGTCCTGAATAGGATCAGGAAGGGCAAAGGCAAGGAGAGGGACTACTCTGCCTCCGCGCTGGAGATGGCACTGGAGTCTGTCAGTCGCGAAATGGAGGAAGCAGCTGCCGATCGGGATCGCGTCAGGGATAGCAAGGATAGTCGAGACAGTCGGGCGTTCTCGACGTTGTCTGCGTCCGAGTACTCCACATCGGCGGATGAGGCTGATGCGACGAGGTCGAGATCCGTCACGCCTGGTTCAGCGGCGCTCACTTCCAGGATGCCAGGCCTCAATCAGGAACTGAATAATGCCAATGCGCATATGGGCACTACAAACGCCAATGCCAGAGCCACGCCGATCTCCAATCCTGAGGAGACTCCCAGGCCTGGGACTACGACACCTACCGCCGGATTCAGAACGAGCCCCTCGCCCGTTCCCTCATCTGGTTTGGGCAGCCGAAGGAACCCCTCTATCGCTTCCGTCATGTCAGACTACGAGCGTGAGCGCGGCAGAGGCACCCCAGACCGCGGCACCCCCACCACGCTCACATCCAACCTCTCCCGCGTCATCGAAGAGGACAACGACCGATCCCGTGGCTCGACGCCGACCAAGAGCCACCTGCAGCAGCAGTCCAAGAAGAAGATGATCATCCCCAAAGACGACTTTGGCATTGAGCAGATGATGGCGATCATCGAGTTCAAGGCGTCGCTAGCGAGTGCGAATAGTGGGACGTCGGGTGTGGGTGCGAGCGTTAATAAGAAGCTGAGGGAGCCGATGCACCCTGTGGATGAGCTGTTGTTTGGGCCGCCGGTGGATCTGGATTCGTTGCACCCTGCTGTGCGGGATGTGTATGCTTCTGGGTTCAAGCAGCTCGAGGAAGCGGATAAGGTCAGTTTATTTTACATGTTCTCGTTGAATGCTTGAGTTAACTCCTGTTTCTTAGATCCTGGATAGTTATATTAGTCGATCTGCGGTCGGTGCTTTCTGATGAATTTCTTTCCTTCTTTTTTGGTCTACTTGCGATCTCTTCAATTTCACATTGTTATCTTGTTGCTATTGCTTACTATTTAGTACGAGTACTTATCCCCGCCACTCCCTTGAATCTTTCTTCGATACAACGTAGTATCTATCGTTACTTGCAGACAGACTCCCTGCTCCTCTCCTTTTTGTCGTCTATTTATCATACCCAGCAGCTTAAGTATTCCACAGTTTGACGATCCTATCGTAATCATTGCAGCAGCCACTTCATTGCCTGTAAAATCTTTTCCTCCTGTCTGGCGTCCTCGACTCTTGAGGCATTCATGCTTGCGATTTGTTACGCTCCTCAACAGAGATGGATGCCGGCATCTGGTTCCAAGACTGCAACCGTTGCCAGTGTCAGGTCATTGCGCACAAGCACCAAATGTGTTTTCCTATCAAGTAGTCCAGTGTAGTTCATGATCATGCTCCCTCAAGACAATTTCGGACCCGGAGAGGAAAGATTTAGATGTCGACCAGATGGTGTCATTTTTCGATTGAATGTTGTGCACAAAAGGAACTCTGCACGATCCACGATCCGTGAAGCCCAAGTGGTTCGGAGTGAAGCCCTCAAGCCCTCAAGTCCTGTGATCCATCAAGGACTTGAGATGACTCACTTCCGCGCGGAACCCGACTTTGAAATCATTGATAGGTACGTACCATTCCATCTGAACTCCGGATGTCAAGTTCAGGTTCGGAGACGAAGGTGTACAGATTTAGAAATTATTTCTATATATGGACCACGGAACCCTTTCCCGACGAGGAAGGAACGTTTATCGTGCTCGTTCGAAGACCGCTAATCTTTACGCGACACATCTGACGGCAAGTTACTAGTACTGCTAGGACCTCAAATCGCAAACTGGTGGTCAGGAAGCTGAATAGAGAACTGAAGAGGTCATCACAGGCGATGCAATGAAGTCTTGAAGATGAGTTCCAAAATACAGACCGGAATCAGCATCAAACATCATGATGTCAAAGCGTTGACAATAATAACTTGTCGATGTACTTTTTGTGTGCCTATCATATCCACAATTTTGGTCCATGTCTCTCGCCCTTCACGGTCTCGGAATCGGAGTCGAGTCATAGATAAGCATGCGGATTCCACACCCACACCTCTCTTCATCCGACGGGACTGATCATGACCCACTTGCCATTCCCATCGCCAATGGTAGTAGCGATGCCGAAAGGACGCGTCAGCTCTGGATCTTTGGAACTGGCTGGACTTCCACAGAAATAGTTGAGCTATCGAGAGCATATATGACCAGACGACCTCAGTGCCTCCGCTCACTGATCTACTCCATTTCCCGACTCTGCATTCGTCGCAGCAAAAGAAGTGCTAAGTGATAACCATGGACCACCTTGAACTCCGCAAGAAACTCGAGCAATGGGAGCCCGAGCTCGTGAAGACGCTCCCTCCCCTCCCAACAGGACTCGTCGAGGAGTACATCACCATCCCATCCTCCTCTTCACCCAAAAAGCTCAAAATCATCCGCCCCTCGCACCCCCCCGCCACCGCGCCCCTCATCCTCCTCTTCCACGGCGGCGGCTTCCGCGCCGGCACGATCGAGCAGCTCACGCGCCCGGGAAGGGAGTTCGCAGAGGCCTTCGGCGCCGTGGTCGTCAGCGCGAGCTACCTCTTCATCCCGGAGCACCCCTTCCCCGCGCCGGTGGAGGACGCGTACGACACGCTGCTCTGGGTCGCGCGGAATGCGGGGGAGGCGTTTGGGGTGGATGTGAGAAGGGAGAAGGGGGGCAGGGGCAGGTTTGTGGTGGGCGGTGTGTCGGCGGGGGCGTCGCTCGCGGCTGTGCTTGCGGCTTTGGCTATTGAGCGCGGGGATTTGAGCAAGGAGGGGGTCGAGATTACGGGGTCGTTCCTTGCTATTCCGCGTCTTGTCGAGAAGGAGATCTTGCCGAGCGAATATGCCTCCCTTTGGACATCGCGCGAGGAGTACCCCAACGGCGGCGGGGAAGGCTTCAGCGCAGCCCTGACTGTCAAGTTCCTCGAGCTCACCCGCAGCCTGCTCAAGCCCGACGTCCACTCACCCCTTTACAGCCCCATCAACGCCCCGGAAGAGGTATTGAAGCAGCTCCCAAGGACGTACATCCAAGTCGGGGGCCAGGACTGCCTACGGGACGACGGGGTCGTCTATGAAAGGTTCTTGAAGGACAGGGGGGTTGAAGTGCGCTTGGATTCGCATCCGAACTTGGGGCATGGTGCGTATAATGTGTTTGCACAGAAGGGGGATGAGGATGAGCAGAGGCTGAGGGATACGACGATGGAGGGGATGAAGTGGCTATTGGGGCTGTGAGGTGTGTGTGGTGGTTGAGTGCAAGGGATGTTTGTGCTTTGTGGAATCTTTGAATCCGAGTTTATGTTCAGCAGAGTACTGTCGAGTAGTAAGCCAATGTATATCTTCCCCACTCTTACTGTACCCCAACCATCGTCTGCAATGCCTTGCAACACTCATGAATCGGAGAGAAGTAACTTGAAGTAAGTCGCGGACATGTTCTTCCGCTCTACGTCCACGACTCGTTGGAGTACGAGTACTCTTCAAAGCAGCATAACGTGACTCAAGTGTAGAGTTACTTCTCTTTCACCAAAGAAAGGGACGAACTTTTGAAAGAAGGCGGAGCGTACGAGACAAAGTGCGTTTTGCTGATTGGAGGGACTACTTATCTCCGGCTACAACCGCGGAGTTCTAATCTCAAGAATCAACATCAAACTCTATCGGCGCTTATTTCTTTCGTCCTTTCCTTCATCTGTTCTAGTCGAATACGAGTATATCCTACATCCTTTCCGCAGACTTAGTCGTCCTCAGAATATTAAAAGGCGAATATGTCTTTTGGAAGTCAAAGCGCAGTGAGTAGCCGGCGCCCTCGGTACCCTAGATACTAAGATAGGCAACCAACGACTGCCAGACTGCAGAAGGAAGTGGAAGCACATCTGCCCGACCTTCATGTGGAGTAGGTCTTCCGCAACACGAGCACTGAGCCCAAGCAGTCCTGCTGACGAAGAAGCGCCCATACAGACAGTCGAAGCGTCGACACTTGTGAAGGAACTAGAATCGCTAATGGACATATACCGGGTGCGTTCTCCTGCGACGGTTGACTCAGGATTATCATGCAACTGATTCTCTCTTTCCACCGGCAGGACTTGAACCCGTCTTCTCAGCTGGAGACAGACATGCAACGTCTGCTAGACGCTACTGAGGTACTTACACGCTACGCAAAAGTGTACCCACCGTCCCGCTGTTCCACCACTTGATACATACGCACCCCCACAGACAAACGAAGCCTCCCTATCGGTGGCAGAGCTGATGTCCTTATTCGAGGCGACCGTTGCTGACGCTGTACGTGCTCCGGGTTTTTTAACACTGTCAACCCGCTTGTTACCTCTTCTCTCCGCAGGGCTTGAAAGAGTATTTCGACGCGCCCTCTCAACCGTTCGGGGACATACAACGTCTAATGGATGTTTTCTCGGTACGTACGAGCGTATCCTTGTGCACTTCTGAATTTGATGTCTCTTCCATTCAGCCCGATACTCGGGTGCATACCAGTTATTCATATCGAATGGAAACCCTTTGCTCATCTGACCTCTGCGGATAGCAACCTACACCGGGCTCGTCGTCGTCGCCTTCTAGTTCCTTCCCGCAATTTTGGCCAGACGACATGAATGTCGTCAGTATTGATTAGCCTTTCGGGGTCTCTTTTCTGTCCCCGATACTTAGTCTCTGTTGGATTTTTTGGACAGGCCTCATTATTAGATGGTGGCTTCCTTGCGAAGGGCCTACCTGTCGCTCAAGGCCAGGTACAGGTAAGCGTTCGAGAGCCTTTCTATTCCTTGATCCTATATCTTTTAGGACACGCATTCTTCAGGATCACGCACGAACCGGGACCATTACCCCCCTCAGTCCTCCAAAGAAGCTACACCGATCAAGGTGCTAGGTATGCTGGTTCCTAACCTCACCAGCTTCCTTATAATTCACTCACCTTCGCGCTTCAGAGCAACTTGAAATGCTAGCCGCAGAGCAAGAAAAGACGAAGGAACCACAGAACCCTATCCCCGTTGACCCCCGGGCCACCGCAAGGGACGCGCTCTCCGAACTCGCTGGAATCCAGCAAGAGCTCGCCCACTTCCGAGCTAGCTTCCGTGAGATAATAAAATCGGAGCTGGGGGTGGTGCTGCAGGAGGATAACAAGAGTGCGAAGAATGCACTTCCAGTGGAAGCCAGGGGTCACAAGGAAGTTGAGGGAGGGTGGCGAATGTGAGTCGTGAATCTGCACTGCGAGCCGACTCGGGTAGCGCTCATGTATCTGCTGGTGTGTAGGACGGACCGTAAATCCAAGGTTGATGAAGCTCGGATGGAAGTAGCGCCAGCGAAGCAGGCAAATAAACGAGTCAGATCTGCGGCCTCAGATAACGACGAAATGATACCCCATGGTCACAGTGGGCGTTCATCCAATCCTGAAGTCGAAGCCGCCGACTCGGAGGAAAGAGCGCAGAAGCGACGACGGCTCGTGGCGCCCTCATTCGATATGAGTTCGCCTGGGTTCTCGAGCAAGGGGAAAGGCTCAACAGGTGCGTCAAACGGATTGGCTTTTGTTTGATACCCATCTTAAACTGTTATACTACACAGCGCACAAGCCTCCACCACAGGCCCACTGGCATGAAGCATCATCATCGAAAGCAGGGTCTGCAGACACTGCCGCATCAGGTTCTAGCAGCTTTGTGGTTCCATCTGCGAATGTAGGTCCTGCCTATCATCCTGGAGAACGTAACGCTCCGTCGGAGTATGGAGGGCTACGCCTGTACAGGCGGGAGATGGGGTAAAAACCGAGGGAGTCTTCAGTGTTTTCACTTACGCCACCCTCGCGTTCGTGTCCCTTCCTTGCACGGAAGCCATCTTTTTGCTATCTGTCTTGGGTTTTCCGTCTGCTCTTCTATGTTTATTACCTCTGCACGGTCGTCTTTCGCATGTCCTGTTATATCGTCGCCTTGCTATGGAAGTATCTGCTATCTTGCTCATTCTTCCTGTACTGTACAATAACTCCAAATCCTGTACACACCACCGGACAGGAACCAAAAATCCTAAACTTAAAGCGTCGTCAATCCCACAACAAAACATCCACAAAAACACCACAAGCACCTACCAGAGCACATCCTCCACATCTCCCCCCATCTACATCTTACATCTCCAACTCACATCCCCAACAACCACCTCATCCCCTCCACCGTCCTCTCCTTTACCCCCTCCTGCACGCTCTCCTCCACCTCACCTCCCCTCTGCATAAAAACCGTATACGCAACATGCCCCAGCCCGGGATTCACATCCAACTTCACCTCTACACCCCGGGCCTCCAAGAACCGTTCATAGACGACCCCGTCGTCCCGAAGGATATCGCGCTCGCCCACTTGGAGGTAGGTCCGCGGTAGGCGGGCGAGCACATCTTCCCCCTCCGGGGTGGCGATGGCGTTGGCGTGATTGAATGGACTGAAGAGGGGAGAATGGACGTCAGGGTTGAGCGCTGTGGTGATGGCGTCGAGTAAGGTAGGAGTGAGCGTCACAGAGGAGGATTCGCCACCGCCGCCACTTCCTTTGTTCTCCTCCCGAGAAGTCCACAGTGCCTCGTAATCTACAGGTACGATCTCCTTGACCAACAAAGGCGGGATGACGACGAACGACCCGGTAACCTTCACCCCCTCAGGCAGCTCCCCACGCACAACAGAAAGCGGAGCAAGCACAGCAGCGATATTCCCCCCAGCCGAAAACCCACCCACCACGAACGCGCTTCCCTCTCTCTTGAGATCTACACCCCACCTCTGCTCCGCGTTCCGCGCCACCCAGAGGAGAGTCTCGAACGCGTCTTCCACGCTCGCAGGGAAGGGATGTTCGGGAGTGAAGGCGTAGCTCGCAGTGAGCACCACAGCGCTGAAGGCTGCTGCGAACTCGCGTGCTGGGCGGGTGAGCTGCTCGATGGAGCCGGTGCAGAACCCGCCGCCGTGGAAGAGGAGGATGAGGGGTGCGTTGGCGTTGGCGTTGGGTGGAGGGTGGAGAGGGCGGGTGACTTTGATCGTTTTGGGTGAGGAGGAAAAGGAGGTGGTGGTGGTGGTGGTGGTGATAGAACTAGCAGTTGACGTAGAGGAGATAGTGATGTATTCTTCGACGAGGCTGGGCGAGAGAAGCGGGAGGGTCTTGACGAGCTCGGGCTCCCACTGCGCTATTTTCTCGCGAAGCTCGAGGAGATCCATGCTGTTCATCCGAATTGCAGACAGTCAGATCCCGAGCAAGGTGGTAAAGGCGGTCATATTGTGCCCTAATATACGCAGTCCTGCACGATAGGGGTTGCATATGCCACGGAACAGGACGAAGACGAAGAGGCGTATGGTATGGATCATACCTCGAGGACATCAAGATGGGAGGCGCAAGAATATGCCCTCTCAAAGTGATATCCATCCCACTTTGACGTCTGGTAGGGTCTCCATCGGTCAAAGAGGCGCCGTGTATCGGCATTGCCTTTCTAGCGACTTCGGGGAATGGAGTTCAGCACATTGGATCAGATCCCAAACATGTTCCATTTCCGTTGCTTCTGCACCGTGATTTCTTTGGTATGTCCTGTTCATTATGCAGTCGCCTTGCTACGCGAGTATACAACCATCTTGCTCGTTCTTCTTGTACTATCTAATAAATCCAAATTCTGTACACATCTCCTAAACTTAAATCATCGTCAATACCACAACAAAATATCCACAAAAAATACCATGAGCACCTACTAGGTCTTATCTTGATCTCCAGATCTGCATCTTACATCTCTAACTCACAGCCCCAACAGCCACCTCATCCCCTCCACCGTCCTCTCCCTCACCCCGTCCTCCACCTCACCTCCGCAATGCATAAAAATTGTATATGCAACATGCCCCAGTCCAGGGTTCACGTCCAACTTCACCTCTACACCCCTTTCCCTCAAAAACCGCTCATAGACGACCCCGTCGTCTCTTAGGATGTCACGCTCGCCTACTTGGAGGTAGGTCCGCGGCAGTTGCCTCAGGATGGTTTCCCCCTCCTCCTCCGGGGTGGCAGTGGCATTGGCAGAGGCAGTGGTGGCGGCGTTGGCGTAGTTGAACGGGCTGAAGAGCGGCGAATGGACATCCGGGTTGAGGGCGGTGTACATTTTGGCGATGAGGGATGGGGTGAGCATCATGCTGGAGGGTCTGCCGTCCCCAGCCCCAGTCCCAGTCGCGCCACCGCCCTCACCCCTGTCCTCGCCACTGCCACCGTCATTGCTACGGTTTTTGTTCTCCTCCCGGGAGGTCCACAGCGCTTTGTATTCCGCAGGCACGATCTCCTCGACCAACAACCGCGGAATGACGAGGAACGACCCGGTGATCTTCACCCCTTCAGGGAGCTCCCCGCGCGCAATCACCAGCGGGGCCAGTGCCGCCGCGATGTTCCCCCCTGCCGAGACACCGCCCACTACGAATGCGCTTCCTCCTCCCCCCTCCTTTGAATTCCCCCTCAACTTCACCCCAAAAACCTCCTCCGCATTCCGCCCCACCCAAAGCACCGTCCCATACGCGTCCTCCACGCCCGCGGGGAAGGGATGCTCCGGCGTCAAGGCGTAGCTCGCACAGACGACGACGGCCCCGAAGGCGGCGGCGAACTCCCGTGCGGGGCGCGCGAGCTGCTCGATGGAGCCGGCGCAGAAGCCGCCGCCGTGGAAGAGGAGGATGAGGGGCGTGTTGGTGGAGGGTGGGGGGTTGGAGGGGCGGGTGATTTTGAGGATTTTGGGTGAGGGGGAGGGAGAGGGAGATTGAGGCTGGGTATATAAGTCCTGGGCTTGAGTCTGGGTTGGGGGGATGGCGATGTACTCCTCGACCAAACCAGACGGGAGAGGAGGGAGGGTTTTGACGAGCTCGGGCTCCCATTGGGCGACTCTCGCGCGAAATTCGAGGAGGTCCATTCGTTTTGATTCAGATCGAGCTTCAGAAAAAAAGCGAAAGGGGAGCTTATTAAGTAGCACTAGGGATGTGAAGTGGCGGTGAGGGCTTGTGATGCCGGTCCTTTGCAGCAAACCGATTGACCAATCATCCTAGATATATATGCTGTTTGGGTAGTGGCACATAGCGGATAGGGCGAAGATCTGAGGGATGAAGGTTTCATGCCCGAGGCCATTATGAAACCTCGCGGAGTGTGGTACTGGAAGGCGCGGGACCAGATCAAAGCCCTCCATCTTGATGTGGTTCTGCTTTTACGTCTGGTGAGGTCACTGTTGGTTTAAAAGGTAGTCTGAATGGCTACTGCAGCTGCTTTGGGGAGGGCTTGATTAAAAGGGTTTCGAGAAAGGGATGCTCAGCACTCGGTACCTCAGTAGAAGTAATTCTTCGTCTTCTGGTCGGTGTTAGCAACGACTTGTTATATTCCGAAGCTCTCTTGCGCTTTAGATCTAGACCATTGTACAAGATTAAACGGCATAGAAATACCTGTGGCAGTGATGAGAGATGGTCAACTTAAGAGGCGCATTTCTACATCACACAGTTCGGAACCTTACCGATTCAAGTATTATTGCAGACTCTTCGTGCTGTGGTTATATACACTGCGCCTGAGGGCCTGGTGAATTCGGAAAGATTCAGGCAGCAGTGGTAAGAATCACTGAGAACCAAAGAAGTTTCCGAGCAGGACAGGCAGAAGTATCCAATCTCTGAAAGCTTAGGAGGACATGAGGGCAGAACGAGCGTCGGTAGGGATCCGAGGCATGTGTCGATTCGCGACGCGTGTCGATGTCGAAGAGAAAAGTCTGATTGACGATGAAATTCAGCTTCGTTGAGTTTTTACACAGACGCAGTTCCGTGTTACGCCAAATACTTACTGCTGGACTTGCAATTTAACCTGAAGACGAAGTCAAGAGATGATGATCATGGAGGAAGTTCACAATTTCTCGGCGGCCAATGACGTAACCATTCGGCAATCAAATTTCTCGGCAGACTCCGCTGTACCTCTTGACAACTTGCTTTCTTGTCGTTTTCAGTTCCTGACCACCGACCAATCGACTCACTTGCGCTCAGAATATCCAGGATATCGCGGCGACAATCATGTTGTAATGATGATCTTGGGCTCCAACTCCTGCTACTCTGGCTTTCTTCGATGCCCTGCAGTGATCTGAATGACTTGAACCCAATCACCTTGCACGTCGCTCGCACGAAGTACTAGTAGTTTGTTCGACAGATATCTCTACACTGCGACCCTGCGATCCTGCGACCCTGATCTGCTCCCATGGCTTGATATCAATCGCTCTTCAGCCTCAGATTGAGCATCTTGAATCATCAGCTCTGGTAACATGGAAATGCTTTTGCTGGTATCATGATCTCAGTCGCCTCTCGAACTTCTATCAAGCTAGCTTTGATAAGTGCTGACCAGCCCAATCAGCAGTGAGTACCATTGTCAATGTCATTGGTCAAATATAGTCTTCTGATCGTCTCGTAACAACTTGCGCAGCATGTCTATTACGTGAAATCATAGTCTATATAATCCAGCTCTGTTATCACCAGAGGCAAACTTCAGGACCCAGGTCGGTTAATCCGCAACCGACTGGCCAACCGTTGGCCAACCGACGGTTGAAATCTAACCGACTCAGACAGACTCTGCCTCTGGTGTATCAATTACTATCTGCAATACCAGCGGGCGCTCTCAAGCTCTTCAGGCTTAAATACTAGCCGTACCACTCAGGTCCTCCCCTAACCCTCGACTACACCTCTGATTTATCATGGACCCCATCGAGCGACGCAAAGAACTCCTCCGTTTCGAATCCGAATTCGTCAAGACCCTCCCTCCCCTCCCCGCAACCCTCACAGAAGAATACCTCACCATCCCAGGTGATCACGAAAAGCAGCTCAAAGTCATCCGCCCCACACACCTCCCCGCCACCGGCAGCGCGCCCCTCATCCTCCTCTTCCACGGCGGCGGCTTCCGCGCGGGCACGATCGAGCAGCTCACGCGCCCCGCGAGGGAGTTCGCCGAAACATTTGGCGCCGTGGTCGTTAGTGCGGGCTATAAGCTCGTCCCGGAGCACGTCTTCCCGGAGAACGTTGAAGACGCGTATGATACCCTTCTTTGGGTGGCGAGAAATTCCAAGGAAAAACTAGGGGTCGACCTGAAGAACGGCTTCGTCGTGGGCGGGTACTCAGCGGGGGCTAACATCGCCGCTGTCCTCGCGACGCTCGCCACCGCACGGGGGGACCTCCCGCCCTCCATCACCCCCACAGGCTCCTTCCTCATCATCCCAACACTCCTCGTGCCTTCGATCCTCCCCAAAGAATACACCCCGCTCTACACCTCCCGCGTCGAGAACAAAGACGGCGCGCCCGGCGGTCCCATCCGCCTCAGCACAGAAGTCATCGACGGGATCCTCGCCGCGCTCAACCCCGACGTGCACTCGCCCCTCTTCAGCCCCTTCAACTGCGCGGAGGACGTGCTCAAACAACTGCCGCGGACGTACATCCAAGTCGGGGGCCGGGACTGTTTGCGCGACGATGGGGTCGTGTATGAGGCGTTTTTGAGGGCGAGAGGTGTGGATGTGAGGTTGGACGTGTCGGAGGGGCTGGGGCATACTGCGTATTCGATTTTTACGCAGAAGAGGGATGTGGAGGAGGAGGAGCTGAAGGGGAAGACGATGGAGGGGATCAAGTGGCTGTTTCGTTTGTGATTCGTTTGCGAAGGGTCAGACTTCATGATGAGATTCATGGCTTCATTGGCTTGGATTTCCCAGTACTCCAATGTGCCGGGATCAGTCACAAAATGTTTCTTCATCCGCGACGACGTATTCCTATTAGGCGTATCGATCCCCTGCGCGCCGTACATATCACCCGAAATACAATCAGGCGTATTTTGCATAGGAACGTAGCATCTGACTAATTACTGTCCTCTTGATCGTCCTCTAAGTAGTTGATCTGTAACAGGTCGGCTATGATTCTGCATCACTTTATCCATCCCTTCACGCGCTGCAACTTAGTAGTTCATCATGAGCTCTTCAAGGTCATTAGTTCTCGGGTTTGTATATGAGGGGCAGTATGTCAACTGGAGTACTTGGCAGGATATGTAGATGGAGTTCCCAATTTCCTGGAAGGCTTGGCAATAAGTATTTACCATCGAAGGCGCGTAAAGAACTGATTTGAGTGAACTTGGAAGGTTGTTGAACGTTTTCTTCTAAGGTTCAGATAGTTCAGACGCGTCGTGAGTCGACGCTTAGATTATAGATTATTAGATACACGTGCGATCGAAGTCATCGTCAAGCTCATACATATCTTCGTTGCTCGTTCTATGACCCTCCTCAGCCCCGTTTTTCCAATCTGCCCGCGCCGATTTCGACGACCTATGGTGGCTGTGGCCGATGTAACATATTACTGCGATTACTCCAGTTGGCGGCCGTCAGTGCAGGAACGGTTAATTTTGGTATTGTTGTCAATGTAAGTCGTCGATGTTGACTTTTCTTTTTCCTCGTCAACTTATGTACTTGGCTATTGGCTACGTGTTCAGGTTTTTCGCACCATCCGAGCTAGTGCACTACATACTCCTTCTATGACCAGTCATTCCTCTCTCGAAGTCTCGGATCGGTTGGAGAAAGCCGGTGTAAGACTTGAAATGGACTCCCACCGCTGCCAGGCGCTATTCTTGTCTGGACAACCTTGTCAACTGGCTGTGCCAACCTCGAGACTCTTCAGAATAGCGCGACTTTCCTGTTCTTTCGTCGACCACGACTTCCAAATCCTCCCTCATCCTCCCTCATCTTCCTCCTTTGCCTCTCCACTTCCTGTATCACTGCACCGACCACTAACTCCAGCGCTATGAGCCTCTTGGAGAATGCTCAAAATGTCAGCATCGATCACTCATCCCTGACCGTTGTTGGCCGCGACCAAGTCAGTTCATCCCTTGTCCTTATCAAAGGGCTTAACGACCAAACTGCTTTACTGCAGGTTAACATCAATCGAAGTGTCCACACCGCACACTTCTACCACTACAGCGTCGGAGGCTCAACAGAGGGAACAAATCAAGCGGCTGCGGGACCTCCAGATGTTCCTACTAAGGATGCTCCGAGCCCAAGCCCTCTGTTCCAGGGGCGTCGTTTCGAGCTCGAGAAGCTGAAGGAGTACTTCAAACCTCGTTCGCCTGGCGAACCGCGTAGCCGACGCGCGATCCTCTTGTATGGAATGGGAGGTATAGGGAAGACCCAGCTTTCTCGTAAATTTGCGGAGGAGACGTCGGATCAGTAAGCCCTTGTACGCTTCTGTTCAGCGAATTTTCGTCTGAGATATGCCATGTACCTCCATACCTCCAATTGCAGGTTTTCGTACATCTTTTGGATCGATGGTTCCACTACAGAAACTATTGCCCTGGGACTCCAGAATCTCCCCGGCGTTAAACTGGTCAGTCCTGATGGATCAACTCGGCCTATTTTACAATGGATCTCTGGTCTTGAAGGGGAATGGCTCATGCTATTCGACAACGCCGAAGAGCACATCCATGGCTTCGTACCTCCAGGGAACTCCGGCAATATTTTGGTAACCAGCCGGAACCGATCTGTGGGGCGATCAACGGCCTTCAAGACGATGGAAGTTGAACAAATGGCGGAAGACGATGCAGTCTCTTTGCTCCTGAAGGCCAGCTGCCTTGATCAGGCACCTACACCTGTGGCTTTACATGACATGGCCAGACTAATTGTCGATGAACTCCAGTGCTTGCCATTGGCTGTTGACCAGGCAGGAGCATCCATTGAATCCGGCCTCTGTGGCATCAATGATTACCTTCAGCTCTACTCAAGCTGCCGCAAGCGGCTGCTTGATGATCAATCTTTCAAAACAGCCTCGTCCTATGAACAGACAGTTTATGGGACATGGGAATTATCCTACAAGAAAATTGAATCAATATCTCTGGCCAGCAACATCTCTGGGGTGCCCTTTTCTCCTAATGAAGCCCTCACAGCAATTGTAATTCTCCAGGTTTTTGCTCATTTACACCATGACAATATAGGTATGGAGATTTTCAAAGCAGCCTGGACCAAAATATCAAAGATGGATGCCAACGAGAGACCTATAATACTGCACAACCACAATCTTCTGCAGGAGGATGAGAATGGCAAATGGGATGAACTGCATTTCAGGAATGGCATTAGAGTCCTTCTTAGGTTCTCCTTGGTCAAGCAGGGGTCATCAGATACCATTTATTCTGTACACCCACTGGTTCATTCATGGAGTCGAGATCGACTACTACTTATCCAGCAGCAAGTCCGATGGCAGGAGGCAAGAAAATTTTTGGGATGGTCCATTCAGTCATTGGATTCCACAACTGCAGGCCACCGATTCCGTCAGCATCTTGTCCCACACATATTGGCAAATTCCCAATGCTATGACTGGGTCCAAAGGGAAGACATTGATGATCACTATGACTGTCGAGCCTTTGGACAGTCACTTAATGAAGCTGGAATATGGCCCAAGGCAGAGGAGCTATTTCACAAGGCTTTAGAGAAATGTAGAAGAGATCTTGGGCCAGACCACCCCAACACCCTGGTTAGCATGACCAACCTGGTATCCACAATCAGGCACCAAGGCAGATTTGAGGAAGCTGAGAAGTTGGGGGTGGAGGTTCTTAATAATTGCCAGAGGGTGCTTGGGATGAACCACCCTGACACCCTGACCAGCATGACCCACCTGGCATCTATATTCTGGAACCAAGGCAGATTTGATGAAGCTGAGAAGCTGGGGGTGGAGGTCTTTGTTATTTGCCAGATGGTGCTTGGGTCAGATCACCCCAATACCCTGTCCTGCATGAACAATCTGGCAACCGTATTCCAGACTCAAGGCAGATATACAGAGGCTGAGAAGCTGGAAGTAGAGGCTCTTACTATTCACCAGAGGGTGCTTGGCCCAGAACACCCTGACACTTTGGCCAGCATGAACAACTTGGCACTCACATTTGGATGCCAAGGTAGATTTGTAGAGGCACAGAAGCTACAGATGGAGGCTCTTGAGATTTGCCAGAGGGTGCTTGGGGAAGAACACCCTGACACACTGGCCATCATGGGCAACCTAGCATCTACATTCCAGAGCCAAGGCAGATTTGCAAGGGCTGAAAGGCTGCAGGTGGAGGTTCTTACTTTTTACCAGAGAGTGCTCGGGACAGAACATCCTGACACCCTAACCAGCATGAACAACCTGGCATTTACATTTCATAACCAAGGTAAATATGCAGATGCTAAGAAGCTGCAGATGCAGGTTCTTGATATTCGCCGGCAGGTCCTTGGGAGAGAACACCCTGCCACCCTGATCACCATGGGACACCTGGCATCCACATTTTGGGAGCAAGGTAGATATGCAGAGGCTGAGAAGCTACAGGTGGAGGTTCTTGATATTCGCCAGAGGGTGCTTGGGCAAAAACACCCTGCCACCCTGATTAGCATGGGCAATCTGGCATCCATATTTTGGAACCAAGGCAGATATGCAGAGGCTGAGAAGCTACAGGTGGAAGTCCTTGATATCCGCCAGAAGGTGCTTGGGCCAGAACACCCTGCCACCCTGGTCAGTATGATCAATCTGGCAACCACATTTTGGAACCAAGGCAGATTTGTAGAGGCTGAGAAGATCCAGGTGGAGGTTCTTGCTACTTGCCAGAGGGTGCTTGGGCCAGAACACCCCCTCACCCTGGACATTATGGGCAGTAACCTAGCATCCATATTCAAAGACCAGGGGACATAGAACAGAGGTGTTGCTGAGGAGAGCTGTGGACCTGCCAACCTGAGTAGAAGCATTGTAATTTGTTGGATTTGGAGAAGGAAGCCAAGGTTGCGACTCTTGACTCTTAAGAAATGAAGTCAACCAAAAGACCTCAACAACTTGAAAGGCTTGGTGCTTTCTTTGTAGAGTATGAGGGTATCAGAAAAGAAAGGTAGGTGCCTTCACTGGTGTGGAATTGGATATTGATTCAATGGGCATGCAATTGTGGAAAGCAGCAAGGACTTTTAAACTTGGTGGGTTGAGTCGGGAGGCGACTAAAAAAGAGCATTACACAATATCAGTGGCGAGAGAATTGTCAGAACCGCGAGGGAAGTTGCAGTGTTTGATTGCTTCTTTGAAGTTTGGCATGGACGAGCTGATAACGCACGGTTCGGCGTAGGTGTCACTTTTGACAGTACTTAGTACTGTCTCAGAGATCGCTTGGTTTATAGGCTCAATGTTGTCAATCGTCAACGCTTGCAAATGCGATTACAAGCAGAAGTGTGTCCGAGGCACACTTGCCCTGTTCGTTTGTCAATGAGCATAACTCAATCATGGACATCATCGAGAAGCCAGAGGATTTCCCGCCGCACGTTAGGTAAAGCTTTCAGGTAGTCTCGGGACCGTATGGACGTGGCGTAAATTGAACCCTTCACCCTTCACAAGCTCCTCCCACACATCACCGTTTTTGCTGCCTCTCGTTAGCATGTCCAACCTGAGTCGCCTTCTGAATCCGGTTTCCAGCCCGCCTCCCTCACGTCTCACCACAGACATCGGTTCGACAAGAAGACAAGATGTCTTGAGAAACGATCTGAGTATAGAAGAGTATCAGAACACAATTGACTACCTCACGAGCCGCTTGAGAGCCATACTTCTCGACCGGCTGTCAGGTCGGAGAGCGTATGATTCTGCGAGCAAAGCAGCGTGGAATAGGTGCTTCGAAAAGGAATTGGTAGGCACGATGTCGTCACATTCACTTTGAGGCTGTCGATATTTAAGGTGGCCTGGGATTGGCTGACGCATATCTTCATGCAGGAAATAACCGCCACCATTCTCAAACGTGCCATCGCCCTCGATTCGAGTGGCCGATTACGACCCTCGCCCCTCCTGCGGCACATACTCGCACAAGCATGTTCCAAAGCGATATTTGAGCGGACGATACTGACTTGTTCGGCCACTGAGATACGTTCTTTCTTGATTGCGCCTCTAGAATCCAGGGCCAACTGCGGTTCGATGTACTTGCAACACGCGGAGGAATACCTCTATCAGTGGTGGACGTCGGCTGGTGGGATGATATGTGAGCTTGACGACGGGAGGCTGGGAGCAGCGCTTGCGTATCACTTGGGCATGGTCAAGCAGCCACGACCGAGACCGTATGGAGGACTGAAGCGGAGGATGCACGCTGGTGACGATGACAACGACCCGAGCTGGCTGATTCAAGTTGATCCCGCACCCACCGCGAAAAGGCAGAAAACGACGAGCTTCGAAAGCAGCTATCGCCAAGACTGCACATCATCACAAGAGTCAGCATCGTCAACGCCAACATGTTGTAAATGCGTCCTTACAGAGGAGGCGTATGGCGAAATTCGAGAAGTGCTCGACAAGCTCTTGAAGGCGATATGCAAGATTCTGGAAGACACGAAGAATTTGCAAAAGAGGTCTTTGAAGGGCAAGACTCTGAAACTGGGATATAAGGATACCGACATTGATGGCTTTGCTCAAGCTTTGTTAAACCACTTGATACAAACGTCGAGCGAGGATGTACAATAGGCATTGGTACGCCTTCGCGAAAACGGTTGATCTTTTCCTCTCGGCTCTGTCGTGAGTCCAGCGGTACTCATCGCCATCCAAAAGATGGGAAAACAATGGCCACAGTCTAGTAGCTGGTATACCCGACCGAAAAATATTGGAATCCGTTTACTATCCCTCAGTTATGAGTCGTCTAGTGGGTAAAAAGTCGCGTTTACCAATAGGTGCAGAGTATTTCACAAGAAATGTCGTTTCCTTCACTTTCGCCTCCAATTTCCTTTATGCCACAGGATCGCGCATCCGGGAGCTCGTGGAGGCATCGAATTGTATCTCTGCATGCTTTGGACTAGAGGCTATTCATCGCGTAGAAGAACGCCATCGGCCGGCCAACTTTGCCTTGACTTGGATATACAGCCTGTACGTTGTTCTGAATCAGTGATTTGTTCTTTTTGCACCAATTGAAGGGGCAAAAAAGACGTGAACGCACATTCTGGGCCACTGCTCACCAGCATCCGCAGACGATGGTAAGGGTCACCAAGACCAAATGAACGGAATTAGATGGCCAAGTAGACGCATCTACTCCTGGAGGCTCAGAACGTCATAAGGCTGGGCACCAGGGACGGTAAAGATCCTCATGTTGTCGGTTAGCGTTCAGGACAAGTCGCAAGTGAATAATTGATGTATCGGGGCTGGTTGACATTGGCTGTCGATTGTCTGGCTTTTCATGTTTAGGCGGAATAAAGTAGATGAAAGTCTATTTGAATTGGACAGCCGAGAGTCTAGCGCAAGTAAGACTCAAAGAAGTTGAGAGAAAGACGATGATGCAGGGAGAGTGTGTCAGTGTGAGGATTCGTCTATGTACCAGGCAATGACATAATCTTCCGGCAGTCAAACTGGTTACCGTTCGCTCAATTCTTTTTTCCTTGCCTTTTTTCTTACCACTCACCACACTCTACGACTAACTACTTCATCTGAACTCTGTAATCTGCAATATGGCAGAGCGACTATTTGCCGAGTGTGATCCTACAGCTATCAACGTCAGAGCAGCATTTATGTGGACTGCTACAGTGTAATTCAGAAGCACTGATCAGTAGATACCCTCGAGAGTCGAGGTTGACTTTTGGACTCTACACGCGTATGAACGCGTTCAGCACAATCCCTTATCGTCTCTTGGCTTTCGCTCAGGCCTAACCATGGTACGAACCAGTCTAGCGCTGAGTTCCTTGGCTGTCGGATTCTTACCAGCACGGTGGCCAGGTCGTCTGACCCTCTCGTAAGTCCTCAAGCGCAGCACGTCTAAGATTATAATTGACCTCTTTAGCTACAGGTTCTGTGGGATTTCTGCTCGAGTCCACTGCTCTTTCTCTTGACCACATCATCTACAATGGACCCAATCGAGCGGCGTAATGAGCTCGCACAACTCGAACCCGAACTCGTCAAGACCCTCCCTCCACTTGCATCAACGCTCACCGAGGAGTATATTACCATTCCCGGTCCTCTCGTGAAGCGTCTCAAGGTCATCCGACCCACCCAGGTCCCGCCCAGCGCTCCACTTATCCTTCTCTTCCACGGCGGCGGCTTCCGCGCGGGCACCATCGAGCAAGTCACCCGTCCTGCGCGCGAGTTCGCAGAGACGTTCGGTGCTGTGGTTGTCAGTGCGAGCTATAAGCTCCTTCCTGAGCACGTATTCCCAGAGAATATCGAGGATGCTTACGACACCCTCGTTTGGGTGGCGAAAAACGCCAAGGAGCAGTTTGGGGTGGACTTGTTGAACGGGTTTGTTGTTGGTGGGTACTCTGCAGGGGGCAACATCGCTGCTGTCCTCGCCCCACTTGCAATCGAGCGCGGAGACCTCCCGCCCAGTGTTCAGCTGACCGGATCATTTATCATTATCCCCGCCCTCCTTGTCCCCGATATTTTGCCCAAGGAGTACACCTCCCTCTACACCTCCCGCGTCGAGAACAAAGACGGCCTAGGCGACGACGCGCTCACTACCCAAGTCCTCGACGCCATCATTGCCGCTCTTAAGCCTGACGTCCACTCATCCCTCTTCAGCCCATTCAATTGCTCGGACGGCGTCCTCAAGAAGCTGCCGAGGACGTACATCCAAGTCGGGGGCAAGGATTGTTTGCGCAACGACGGGGTTGTTTATGAGGCGTTTTTGAAGGCGAGAGGTGTGGCTGTGAAGCTGGATTTGTCGGAGACATTGGGGCATACTGCGTATTCGGTGTTTACGCAGAAGGGGGATGAGGAGGAGCTGGAGTTGAAGGCGAAGACGATGGAGGGGATGAAGTGGCTGCTTCGCCTTTGAAGGGTTGACTTGAGGACAGGAAGCCAAGGTCTCACATCGGAGCAGTACATTATTCAACAATTTACGTTATTGTTTCGGCGGCGAGCGCATCCAACACGCATTCCAACGTCGTGTAACACATGTACAAAAGCTGGGAGGCTATGGAATGTCGAGTGGCTGGATATTGGAACTTACTTCCAAAAGGAAGGCGAGGGAATATCCAGCATCGAGAATGAGTAAATAACTGGTATGGGCGAAGATGAAAGGAAACCGGTGTACTTTCTGTGAACTTCCGAATATGGAAAGCGAGAGCATCACGCTTCAGAAATAGTTTCTGCCGATGCCAAACAAGAGCCGCAAGGGCTGCCGTTGAAATGCCGTTCCTCTCCACGCCTGCAAGACCTCAGGCACTCCTCATTCGAGGTCAAATAGATTAGATAAACCAATTGATTGTCTGGCCAGCGAGGGATTAGACAAATATCAGCACACAACGCATCGCGTCTTGATGATGCATGGACAGAATAAGGTCTCTCACACCCACTGTCATTGCTCTGTCACCGGTCGTGCGGGATTCTCCACCGCATTATCCTGCACGCACAACTTTTCTTAGAACATCTTCGGCATGCCTGAGAGTAAAGAAGGCACTTGCTCCGGCCTTCAATGTGATCATTTCGTACAGAATACTCAGTCTAACCAACGCGAAGTCCGGGGCTTGTGGCATGACACTACCAATGCCGAGGGTGCTGCTTCTGCCTCTGGCTCTCTTGCCCGAGAAGGACATGTCCATCCTCTACTTTCATCATCATCTGTGCTCCGAGGTCAGAATAAGCAACAAACTGGAATCTTTCCTCCTGCTTTCGCCTCTCCTGACGACGTCGCTATATCTCGTCATCGCCTCGTTCTTACCAAAGCTGTGCCGTCGCCTCGGAACGTCTTCCTCTGCTTCAAGTACCCAAAATTCGAACCCTCCGAGTCTCCGGAGCCAAAGCTTCCGACTGGCCTTAATTGGCCCATCGATGCCGACACAGAAACTGCCACAAACGACGAATCGGAGTCAGACTGCTCAGACGACGAGGGCGACGAGGGCGACATGAAGTGCGAAGTTGTGCCCCAATCTGCAGACGAGAACCCAGGCAGTCTTGGTTGCTCAGATACCGATTGTGAATTGGTCAGTGGTGATGGTCAGGCATTGCCAGTGGAACAATTGGGTGTCACTGAGACGACGACCAACTCTGATCCTCTCAAACAAGTAAAGACATACTGGTTACAGGTTTGGCTAGCCTCTCACTTCTAATCCTTGATCTGACCAAGTGTTCTCTAGGTCCAGTTTCTCAAACATACGTCTGTCCAGATCTTCACTCGGGATGAATGGACGGATGCTATTTGCAAGGTCCCCAAAACTGTATGAATCTCTTTAACCTTGTGTCTTATCTTGTGAAAACTCAGAGCTTTACAGCTACGAGGCTTCAAAGTGGGCCTAGCAATTGAGTTCAAGGAGCATGTCCTTGCATTTCTGACACTCGATCTACTTGTCCAGGTGCGCATTATCCAGTTTCTGCTTACTCTTCAGTCTGCTGATGTCACTCGTTATAATTCCCTAGTTTCACTGGGCTCCATTGCGCTCCAAGCTTCCTGCTCAGCAAGCAAACATCTACACTCATCCCCGCAAATTTATGAAAGAGCTTGTTGACTGGATGAAAGAGCGAAGGTTTGGAAAGCCAGAATCAGAAGATTTAGAACCAAAAGAGAAGAAGACCCCAAAGTCGAAACACAAAGAGAATAAGAAAGTAAAATTACCGACTCGAAATGGGCTAGCTATCGCTGCAATTCGCAATACAACGTCTATCTTTTCTGGGTGTGGGTTATATACCATGTCCGAGGTATTTCATAAAGCAGGTAAGGCAGATTTCCTTTGGTTTCAAGTCAACGAAACTCATCTCGCTAATTCAATAGGTTTGCCTCTCAGTCTGACTGAGAAACAGTTGTTCGACAATCCTTCGCGGACAGCTCGTCTTGTCAGTGCATTCCTGGACTTTTCCATCGAAGGATATGAGGAGACCTGGTACGACTTTCTGTTGTCTATTTCAGGCTCTACTCAAAACTGTCTTCAAGGAACTTTATGAAGCCCTTCTTTCGAGGCTTTCTCCTCACCTGTCACAGGACAGAGCGTATGTTGTATGCGAAGACATTGAAGGTCTATGGCAAAGACCGTGTTCACATCACAGGACGCTTCAAGGATTTGCTCAATATGTACAAGGTATGTTGTAATTGTATCCTTTGGATCTTTGTTCCTTTTTGCTCAGTGCTCCCCACCAGTCTTGCAGTTCAGAATCAGACGAGTGCTTCGACGTCTTTGAGCCAAACTACATTCAGCGTGCAATCGCACGGGATGATGTTGTCCTTGGCTCTCTGATTTTCGGACATGATGTCTGGCTGAATTTTGCAAAGGACCTTGGTGAACAAATCGCGTCTGATCCATTCAAACCAAACGCTCTGACCCGTTACTTCTCAGGACCAGATTGTGAGTCAATTGGCCAAATCTATCTACCCATGGTTGATTCTCAGGACTCACTCTTTCTTTCCTTTTATCCTGCAGTCAAAGGATGCCCAAATTTTCTCAGTCTTGAGCATTATACAACACTTTTTGTCCAGGATAGAGAAACAGCTTGGGTTCCTACATTATACTATCGTAATCCATCAACAAAGGACCTTTGGACCGTTCTCCCAATCACCTCCGATACTCGCTCAATGGAATTGATTGAAGGCTCGGAACGCAAGAAGCACCTTCTCTCAAACGCGACTCAGCACACCGAAGTCTTCACTGTTGGACCATTGGATTTCTGTGGAGTGGCCGAAAGACTTACAGGTCCAGGTGGCATTGAAATGTGAGTACCAAACACCTTTTCAGTCTGTTCTCTACTCAACGCGCTTTACTGTAGTGTTATGCCCTGCAAGCTTGATCCACGACAGACAGCCTTTTTCCAGCATAGGCAACTCATTGGTGCAGAGGCAGCCAAGCTTCGAGGCAAGGGGCTAGCCAAAGCAGGCCTTGACAATGCTCAGAGACGAAAGATTCAGGCGAAGCTCTCCAAAGCCCCCCCTCAACTCATTCCGGCTAAGAGGAGTGCTGAGCATGATGACAAGGAAAACCAGCTGGTTTGTCCGAAGAAGCGGTGTTACAAGAAGAACAGACAGTCTGCTGACCGTGATATCATGGCCTCCTTGACCTTCACTTCAAGGGTCAGAGCCTCAAGGAATTCTTACTTCAGAGATAGTAGTGTTACATCAACGAGTTCTTCTCTAGACGAGGTTTCTTTCATGCACAATAGATGATATTTCTCAGCTTTCTCAGCCTCCTGGCTGACCGGCCACATATTGGTTTATATACCATACTAAAATATTCCTAGAATGGCTATTCTTCGAGATTTCTAAGGTCTGGAACCTGATGTCAAGACAAGAGATCATTGTGATCATGGTTTACCATATGAGACAAATTCAATCAATAGCCAAAAAAATATATTGGCAAACTAAGACAGTCAAGGCAGTTCGTACTTTCATACTTCGTACTTCCCTCATCTTATTGACATACTAAAAGGTCTCTAGAACGATTGCCCCAAAAGATTTCTAAGTTCTGACAGCTGATAACAAGACAAGAGGTCATTGTGAACATGGTCTACCATACAAGACAAATTCAATCAACAGCCGAAAAAAGATACGGGCATGATAACGCAGCTGGTGTAAGCACGGTCACTTTCCCAGTTTACTCAATTCACTGGTTAGACTGTTCATTCGAAGCTGTATATTTGCATTCTAATCTTCATTGTCATACTCTTCAATGATTCTAAACTGGCCATCCTCCTCTTCATCATCTGAGAACTCCACACCAACTAATTCATCGTACGCATACTCTTTTGTGCCTTCTCTGTCCATGTCTTTCTCTATCTCATCAAGCTGTGCAAGAAGATCGTCATCTGGCAAAGTTGGATTAGCCAAGGAGAGAAAATTGGCTGATGAGCTGCAATGTAACTGGTGTACAAGACAACCAGCACAGCGGGCTCTGACAGGCATGAATCGCCTACCTAGGTGTGAGGCTTGTAGTTGCGACTAACTAACTCAGAAGTACAAAGACTTAGATTATGAGGGTGTTGTAGACCCCCTTATATACCTACATACATGGTCTGTGCACACTACAACTACCCAGGGTAGTCTAATAATAACTAGTCATACTGACTCATCCTGAGTCGTAATCTTACTAAGTTACATGTGATCAATCACGTGAGTGAGATCACGTGTGCACATGATGTGTCACGAGTATTTCGTGTCAACATTGGCTACCAGTGCACATACCCAGGCCCTGTCCACCATTGAGGCCCCCCATGTAGTATGACCCATCAGGATTGGGATTTTCCATCCCTCCAAGGAGGTTGCTCCCCTCCATGAGGTCAACTTTGGCTGGCTCATCTGGCTGATCGACACAGAAGCTGTCGACCACTTCCACATATTCTTTGCTTACCATGTTGCTATGAAGCTCCTCCAGCCTGCCTAACAGGTCACGATATACAGACCAGATATTATCAGAGTTCAAAGCAGGGCGACCCATGTCTCCATAAACCTCTGTGGCATAATGGCCAAAAACCGTAGGAACAAGCTCGAAGACAGGATCTGTAGATGTTGCAAATTCCTCTCGAACAAACTTGAGAGCTTCAGGGTCTGCTTTAACATATCAAAGGACATCAGATAGGTTGAGTTGCAGAAACTATAACATCACGCACCTTGAAGTCGAGGCAGCCATAGCGGTGTGGATACTTATTGATATCATTTGGAATGCCATGCGGTAAGATCTTATTACGATCTGCTCGCTTTCGAGTGTTGTTGACTCGATACATCCATCTATCTAGCTCAGTCTGCAACCAAGGAATGAAAAGCCAGCAGAACGTAAGGCTAGATAGATAGGTGTGAACAATAAACTCGATAACGAAAATGATATTCGCACTCACACATCCAATGGCCTTGTTGTGTCGTACCAGCCCTCAGTAACTCCTTTCTGCAGTATGTTTTCGAATCCTGGTGTAAAGCGGCGCCTAAGCTGGGATCAAGCGATCTCAGGCTTTACATTCTTCTTTTCCCTCATCCAACGATGCTGAATACTCCCTTCAAGCCTTGGATCGTTCCACTGACGGAGGACTGTTTGAGCATTGGCAATGCCAAAGTTCTCTGTTCCGAGATCACTCTGCGTTACAAGCGGCATGAAATCTGGAACAAGAGCTATCAGGAAAGCAATCCATAATCTTAGAAGCCTCATAAGAAAACTCACTGTCATTTCCTTCCACAGAATCCAGGTAGTACGAGCATATAAGCCTTGGATTTTTGTTTGTCCACCAGACATTGATCCATAGAAGACGACCAACGAAAGGGTCAACGCCTGTGTGTAGTCCGAGGCCTAGATACAGCCATTTATCATGCTGGTCAACGCAAACCATGTCAAAGACTCCAGCAGCAAAAAAAATCTTGCGCTTGAGGCGGTGCGCCTTGCGTTCCTCAAGCAACTTTGGTTCACAGACCAAGAAATGGGTTGATATCAGACTGCTGCAGACAGACATCTCAGATGAGACAAATGGTAGAGATATAGAACAAACTTACCGAGAAACGCACATTCCACGTTCATGGAATAGATTCATCTTCATATCTTGGACCCCTGCTTTTGGGAATCTCTTGCGTAAGTCCTTTATCGGCTGATTAATGGACTCCAAAGTATGCTTCTGTGACCGTGTTCCAAGTAGACCAATTTCCTTCTTGATTGCTCTGAACTTGGTAAGCCTTTCAAAGATAGTGTATCGATCAGAAAAACAGTGATTGACTATAGAGGAAAACAGACCCTAGGCCATATTTCGACCTGTCAATATGCTCCTCAAGTAAGCGGTCAAGTATTTGCTTGTCATTTAGCTGCATCTGGAAGAGCTCCCGAATGATAGGCTCAATTTCTTCGATTGGAGCTAGGAAGGAAATCAGATATAGAAGACTGGGAAGTCTGATTCACACTAACGGTTTGGCAAATACTGGTTTTTGCGCTTTCCCATTGTCGAGTCTTGACTCTGAGAAGAAGACAAGAAAGAGGACGAGTTGGGAGTTGGTCAGAGAATGTGACGCGACGCGATTGTTTTGCCAGATATTTGGCTACAGTACTTGATACAAATAAAGCGCCAGAGATACCCTCCAAGAGTCTTCGACATTCCTCAGCCTGTGTCGACTCCTGTCAAGATTTGAATGCAGAAATAAGATCTTGAGGTTAGGTACTTGTGCTACTACCATGAGAAATAAATTCAATCAACAGCCGAAAGCGGGTAGAGGGCAGACAAGATGCAGACGCACCAGCAAGCACCAGATTGGGTGATTGATGGATCAAAATGACGGTCCGGGCCGGGCATAATTAGTAAAATTATAAGTAGATAGGTGTCTTTCAAGACACAACATTACCTTCTCCTTATCCTATGGCAGCTGTGCAGCCAGTGGATCAGTTTACGGAGTACACTGTTACCACAACCTCCCAACCTTGCCAAAGGTTGAAATGCGGAAAAACAGTCTGGCGGGGCGAAAACATCTTTCTGGTCACAGATGGCGAGCAACGCCAGAAGAAAGTCTGCCTCAACTGTTACAATTATTATCATGGCAAATTTCTTGAAGCCACTCGCCAGCGCAGTACATATCGTGAAGCTTCTGCTCATCAGGTTGTCAGCCAGAGTGATACATTCAAGAACGCTATCCAAGGCATTCGAAAAAATGTGAATCAATCCCAGAGGCAAGGTACTTATCGGCATTTGGCGTCCAATTAGCAGGATTTTGCACTGATTCCTTGGACAGGTGGCCCAAAGCATGCAGGGCGGGTAGCTGCAATGCCACTCCAATCATCTGGACCGAATATTTCATCGCTCGCATCTTTCTATAATGGGTCAGAACGCAATGAATCTCAGGGATACTCTTCAGCACATACCCAGTATGAAGCAGAAAAACAGAAGTGGAGTAACCGGGCATATGCAGGCATCACTTCGAACCAGGTCGGAAATATAAATGTCACTCTGTATGTTTATCAGCCCAATAGAACGACAAAGGGGCCGATAGCCATCCCTGTATGTGAACACCGCTTCTCAAGATTGATTTTTACACATTATGAGTCCAATTGCCTTACAGGAAATTTGCGAAGGAGTTTCTGTAACATCAGATATCCTGACCAGTGATTTTTGCACCATGGTTCGAAGAAAACTAGAGCCAGAAATCGAAAAGTACTGTTTTGAACGAGGTGTTCGCTTCAATAAATCCGACATGACTTTGCATGAAGCCACCGACAAGAGATGGGATCGCATACCCTCCAACAACGATTCCAAGGATCGACTGTTTCTAAAGCGCT
The DNA here is from genome assembly GCA_002938385.1 of Gymnopilus dilepis. Classification (NCBI taxonomy): domain Eukaryota; kingdom Fungi; phylum Basidiomycota; class Agaricomycetes; order Agaricales; family Galerinaceae; genus Gymnopilus; species Gymnopilus dilepis. The sequence goes on from NHYE01000220.1 coordinate 27,960, forward strand.
TTCTGCAAGCCAGCCGGAAGAAGAGAGACAACAATATACTTGTCTTCGTCTCTCCAAAGAAACCTCTAGAGTTTGGCTTGCAGTTCGGGCAAGACACATGGAAGGAAATTGAGGCAGCTGAGGATGCCCAGTATATGGTATGTCCAGCCTTCTTCTATGATTGTTGAGTGAGCTTTAGTTGAAGTCATTTTTAGCAGCAGCTCAGGCCTCCACAGCCGATTCCGTCTAGTACCAGCTACAAGCGCCGTGCATCGCCAAGTCCTGTGCGGTCATCGTACAAGCATTCAGATGTGAATGCACCCAAAAGAAAACGATCACGCCCTGTAGCCAAGAAGAACCACACTGCTGAGCCCAACCGAAGCGCAACTGCAAGGTCGCAATCCCATTCGATTGTTGGTTCAGCCAATCAGCCTCAGTATGTCCATGGTAGTAGCTCTGAAGAGGATTCAGAATCAGACCGCCCCAGTGATATTGATCGAACAGATAAGCGGCAGGAAGATGGATTATTTCTTGGAAGTGAAGAGGACGTTGAAAGTCAAAGGCTGCAGGCTAGAAAGGAGGAGGAAGAGGAAGAGGAAGAGGAAGAAGAAGAAGAAAGCCCTATCAGTGATAGCACAAGAGACTTGAACGGACTCCCACCTAATGTAACTCCGAGTTGGTTCGAGGAAAGTCTACAGCCAGAGGAACCTGCGAACCTCCGTTTCACCAATCGTACGCCCTCAACGGTCTTCCGAAGCCACATACTACCAGATGGATCAAAGCAGCAAAAAGCAAGCAAGTCGAACCAGAATCGGCCCAGTGCACGCGATTTTGTAGAGGCAGATGTTGACATGATCAAACGAGTGTTTGTTCAAGGAGGGCAAAGCTCCAAAAGGGGTGAACGTACGCTTACTTCCTTTCCGGTCACACAGTTTTTCGGCTAACTTAATCCTCTATCATAGAACAACTCGTAAGCGAGTCGGGTAGTCTCTTCTTGCTTCCGAGGATGTCTTTCAAAGAGCTTCTTGCATCTGGGAGTCTTGACCCTCAAAGCCAGAATCTACCGAGCTTCCAAGTTACCCTTCGCTACGATGTCTCACCTGCTGGTCTACTTGGAATGGGCACATTCAAATCAGCCCAACTCGCCACTATGTCCTTCGAAAACAATTCTCCTGTTGCAGGTAAGCTGCGAGGAAACCATGTTAGTGTGGCTATCAAGCGTCCTATCACGGGTCATACACGCGATGGCGGTTTCCTGAAGATCAGGCGGAAGATTTATAGCGAGGAAGAGCGCACTATCTGGCAAGAGGCGAAGCTCATAATATGGGCAGATGCACTTCTTCGGCTCATCTATGACTATATAGCCAATTTTCTCCCAGAAGGCGGCCCTCCTCCCCTTTATATTCCGGAGTTCCGCTTTGTTGAAGCTGGTGTCGTCTATTCACGAAAGATGGCCAAAGGTTCTGCAGAAAAGTGCGTCTGGCTTGTGGAAGAGAAGCTCCCTGGGGACGAGCAGTTTGTCAAATATATCAACAATGCCGATGCTGTTTCGTGCCTTCCTGCAAAGACGACCAAGGAAGCGCAACGCATTGCATTCCTCATTTTCATCCAGCATGCTCAGTATGAATTGACGAAAGGACTGGCATATGTGTCAGATTTTCAAGGTATGCTTTATACATACTTCTCTAAGTTCTCTTACTTCTTCAACCTTTGCAGGTACAGGTGCCATTCTTACTGATCCACAGATCATAACCTCACCGTGCGTTATTGCAATATTTGAAGAAAACTCTCTAACACCAGCACATCTTAGTGAGTTGGGCAAAAACCTCTTTGGCGAAGGGAACATAGAGCGAGCATTCAAAGAGTTTCCATCGAAGCACTGTTGCAACCACTACTGCAAGTGGTTTGCATTGCAGACACTCCGAGAGACCGCTTCGCCTCCAACAACTCAGGCCAATGCCAAAGATAAAGGAAAGGCAAGAGCACTGTGATCACTCATCTGATAAGAGGTGATGGCCATACACGAAATCCATCGCACAGAGATTCGAAAATTTAAAAATTTAAAGCACCGCTTAATTAACAATAGCCGCCACTCATAGTAACTAGTAAAAAGAAAAACTCTGCAAAGAGTTCAGAATCCCTAGAGTAGAAAACAAGCCTGAATACATACTACTTTCGTTGATCTCATTGAACATCCCTCTCCTGACCCCACTGGCACATCCTCCATCTGTTCCCTCGTTATTCCACATGCTTTGAGCAGCACTGCTGGAGAGGGCCACAGTGCCTCAGCCCATTTCACGAGGGCTTCTACAAGTTGATGTTCACCTGGCATCTTCAGTGGAATCCATTATGAGAACTGCGACACCCGCAACTTTAATTGAGAAACGGATTAGCCAAAGGTGTTTGTAACAGAAAGAGACATTGCAATACCGTCAACCCAATCCAGTAAGGGGGCAGAAAGAAGCATCGCTCTCATTGCATTGTCGAGAAATTTGCAGATAGGGAGCTGCTGCAGTGGCTGCGGTGATGCAAGACGAAGGCGAAAGCCAGTGACGTCGGCTGAAAGAGAAAGAATGAGTGTTCCGACCTCAAGGCCGAGGTGCCCAGGGTCTTTGTTCTGCTTTGGTGCCCAACACAGCGCGGCATGTGATCCGTATTTCGGCAGAAACTATTTTTGAAGCGTGATGCTCTGGCTTTCCATATCCGAATGAATTCATGAACCACTCATGAGTATCTGAGTTCTGACATGACGGTCGTTTGCCGCGTCGTACTACTTTCGCGCAGCACGTGCGCTCCAATTAGCAGGCAGCCGCAGCCTGGAGCGGTGTTACTTGTACTCGACCGTCAACCTCATACGCTCTCTTTGACCCTCCTCAATCCTATTCTTCTGTCTCGCGTCTACCCGCGCCGATTTCCGACGAATTGGTATGGCGGTGGCTGATGTAACGGGTTATTGCTGCTATTCCGAGCAGGCGACCGTCAGCACAGGAATGGTTAATTTTGGTATTCTCGTAAGTCCCGGATGTTGGGCGTTTCTTTCCTTTGTGGTTAACATACCTGTTGGCTATATTTTCAGCCTTTCTGTACCATCCGAACTTGTGCATTATACGGCTCTTCTCCTCTGAAGTGTCGGATCGGTTTCGAGAAGATGGGTTTTCCGGTAAATTGGACTTCCATTACTGCCAGGCGCTATTCTTGTCTGCACAACCTTGTCAACTGGCTGTGCAAACCTCGAGGCTACTCAGATCAGCACAGCTTCCTTGCTCTTGTCTCGACCACGACTTCCAAATTCCCCTCATCCTTCCAACTCTCCCTTTCGCCTTTGAACTCCCTGTATCATTGCACCCACTATTGACTCAAGCGCCATGAGCCTCTTCGAAAATGCTCGGGATATTAACGTCGATCATTCATCCATAACCGTCGTCGGCCGCAATCAAGTCTGTTCATCTCTTGTCCCATTCTTCAAAGTGCTTATCGACAACGTAACTGTTCTCCAGGTTAACATTGACCAGAGTGTCCATACCACAAACATCTATCACCAAGGCGTCGGAGGCCCGACAGAAGGAACCAACCAAGCATCTGCAGGGCTTCCGAATGTTCCTACTAAGGATGTCCCGAATCCCAGCGCTCTGTTCCAGGGGCGTCGTTCTGAGCTCGAGAAGCTAAAGGAGTATTTCACGCCTCGAGCACCTGGTGAAGTGCGCGCCCGACGCTCTCTCCTCTTGTACGGAATGGGAGGTATAGGGAAGACGCAGCTTTGTCGCAAATTCGCGGAGGAGGCATCGGATCGGTAAGCCCTAGTGTCTTTTCTTCAGGCAACTTTCATCTGAGACTACGACATGCATCCTTTGGTCGTAGATTCGCGTATATCTTTTGGATCGACGGTTCTACCCCAGAAACTGTTTCCCTGGACCTCCAGAATTTACCTGCTGCAAAATTGGCCAGTCCGGATGGAGCAGTTCGACCAATCTTACAATGGATCTCGGGTCTTCAAGACGAATGGCTCATGATATTCGACAACGCCGAAGAGCACATTCATGGTTTCATACCCCCAGGAAGGTCTGGCAATATCCTGGTAACTAGCCGGAACCGATCCGTTGGGCGATCAACGGCCTTCAGGACAATGGAAGTTGAACAGATGATTGAAGGCGATGCAATCTCTTTGCTCCTGAAGGCCAGCTGTCTTGACCAGTCCCCTGTGTCTGCAGCTCTGTATGGAACAGCCAAGGCCATTGTCAAAGAGCTCCACTGTCTACCTTTGGCTGTTGACCAGGCTGGCGCATCCATTGAATTTGGCCTCTGTGCCATTGAGGATTACCTGCAGCTATACTCAAGCTGCCGCAAGAGGCTCCTTGATGACAAGTCATTCAAAAGATCCTCGTCCTATGAACAGACAGTCTATGGGACATGGGAATTATCTTACAAGAGGATTGAATCAATGTCTCTGGCTGGCAGCCTATCCAAGCAGCCCTTTTCCCCCAATGAAGCCCTTACAGCAATTGCCATCCTCCAGGTTTTTGCACATTTTCATCATGACAATATAGGGATGGAGATTTTCAGAGCAGCCTGGACCAACATATCAAAAATGAAGGCCAACATGCCTATAATACTGGACAATCACAATCTTCTGCAGGAGGATGAGAATGGCAAATGGGATGAACTGCATTTCAGGGATGGAATTAGAGTTCTACTCAGGTCCTCTTTGGTCAAGCAAGGGTCATCAAATACCATTTATTCTGTACACCCACTGGTCCATTCATGGAGTCGAGATCGACTATCATTCAACCAGCAGCAAGTCCGATGGCGGGAGGCAAGAAAATTGTTGGCATGGTCCATTCAGTCATTGGACCTCACAACTGCAGGTTATCAATTTCGTCGGCATCTTGTCCCACACATACTGGCAAATTCTCAATGTTATGACTGGGTCCAGAAGGAAGAGATTGATGAACACCAGGACTGCCAAGCTTTTGGACAGCCACTCCACGAAGCTGGAATATGGCCAAAGGCAGAGGAGCTATTTCACAAAGCTTTAGAAAAATGTAAAAGAGACCTTGGGCCAGAACATCCTGAGACCCTGACCAACATGGCCAACCTGGCATCCACATTTCGGAATCAAGGCAGATTTGCAGAGGCTGAGAAGCTGGATGTGGAAGTTCTTGGTATCCACCAGAAAGTGCTTGGGCCAGAACATCCTGTCACCCTGACTAGCCTGGGCAACCTGGCAGTCACATTTTGGAAGCAAGGTAGATTTGTGGAGGCTGAGAAGCTGCAGGTGGAGGTTCTTGATATTCATCAGAGGGTGCTCGGGTCAGAACACCCTCACACTCTGATCAGTATGAACATCCTGGCATCCACATTTTGGAAGCAAAGCAGATTTGCAGAGGCTGAGAAGCTGCAGGTGGAAGTTCTTGATATTCGCCAGAGAGTGCTTGGGACAGAACACCCTCACACCCTGACCAGCATGGGCAACCTGGCATCCACATTTTGGAAGCAGGGCAGATTTCGGGAGGCTGAGAAGCTGGAGATGGAGGTACTTGATATTTGCCGGAGGGTGCTTGGGCCAGAACACCCTAACACTTTGATCAGCATGGGCAACCTGGCGTCCACATTCTGGAATCAAGGCAGAATTGCAGAGGCAGAGAAGCTGCAGGTGGAAGTTTTTGATGTTTACCAGAGGCTGCTTGGGACAGAACATCCTAGCACCATGAACAGCATGGCCAACCTGGCACTTGCATACCGGAACCAAGGCAGATTTGCTGAGGCTGAGAAGCTGCAGATGGAGCTCTTCAAGGTCAGCCAGAGGGTGCTTGGGACAGAACACCCTTCCACCCTGACCAGCATGGCTAATCTTGCGTCCACATTAAGGAACCAAGGCAAATTTGCAGAGACTGAGAAGCTGCAGGTGGAGGTTTGTGAGATCAGCCAGAGGGTGCTTGGGACAGAACACCCTTCAACCCT